>VBVR01000070.1:0-83550 GCA_011638315.1 Tetramorium parvispinum
CTATTAACTTTTATTGATTTGAAGAATTCTTTTTAAACATTTTTTTTATCAATGTTTTATCATTTATAAAGTTATTTTGTAAAACGTTGATGATCTTTTAATATTTTCTTTTTTCGAAAATTAATATATTAGCATTACAAATACTAAATTAAAAAAAGAGATGATGTTAAAAAAATTAGATTTAAAAGGCAAGAGATTGAAACTTTTTTTCAAAAAGTATTTTAAAATTCAATCTTTAAAAAAATATTTTATTAGGAAAAAGCAAAATGAAAGAGAAACGAATACAATGAAAGGAAAAGGCTAAAAATTGCAGCCTCCTTCGTCATAGGGAAATCGGCATCTAGACGAAGATAATCGGCAATTTAGTGACCTCACATTCCAGACGTTCCTGCATTTCAAGCAGTGTGTTCCAGTTTTAGTTTTCTCGCAATTCCTTTTATATCTTACGACTTCTGCTTCCAATTCCATTCCCATGACTGACTTTGCGCATCATGATGTGTTGCATGTGCATAGCATATGGAATGGTATTTGAAGTAGAGTAGAAACCTTATAGGAAGTAAAATATTAATCGAGAAGGAAGAAGATACACAGCTGCGGCAGCAGATGTTTAATCGTCGTCTGACAACAAGATCGGCTACCAACTACGTTGCGGCAAATGACAACCAATTCAGTAACGCTATTCGGAATACACAGTTGCGGTACATATTTCTTTAAAAAATAGATCTCCAATAAAGCCGGTGATAAAATCGTTTAGTTTATGTATTATTATTAACAAATATTGTGCTTAACAGCGATAAGAGAAAATGAGTGTATTATGATACATAATCATAAGCTTACGTGAGTGGAATAATAGCGGGTTTCGCAGATATACTGCGTTTTAATTAAGTACGCAAACTATAGCCTCTTTTACCGTCTTTGATGTTATGTTAATATCGAAAACCGTTTTTATTATCTCAGTCACGGAAGAATCTCGCGTTTGTCAGAAGTGTACATGGAGCATAAACTTGTAGAACCAGAGCGTACATGGTATCTCGTCAGATCTAGGTAGATAATAATCTATTAACGATGTCTGGAAAATTGAAGAAAAAGAGGATCGTTACATTTCCCAGTGTCTCATCGTGAAATTACGATGTCACTTTGAAGTGACGAGCATGAAAACCGCAGCGAGTCTTTCCTGCGTGGAATACTATGCCGCGCACTTGTTTCAGAAATTAATGTTGAACTAGATGATGAAGACTAATTGTAAATGATTCTGCCAATCGTGGGAATCCGCGCTGATTACATCGCAGGCGTCTAGGCTGCTTGGAAGATGTAACTGATTAACTCGTGTCCGGCTCGTTATATTAATCATTTCTTTAGAACGAAATTCTTTCGAATCAACGACGATCATTCGAAGAAAAGCAAGGAACTTTATAATCGTTTATAGTTGTTTATCACAATTGCCTCATTACAACTTTACAAAAAGATTCTGTTCAATTTAGCAATTTGGGCTCGAAATTAAAACGATCAGGATATACTAAATGACGATACGGTCATCAGTAACTGTTATCAGATTGTTCAGAATCAGAGATCGCACAGAAGGAATGAAGAATTCGTGAAATGCCGGTATGTGCCGGCTGAAAAGATATGTTGATAATGCGACGCGCTTGGTTAAAGGAAGATAACGATGAATAAATGAAATAGAAAAGAGAGTGGAAGAAGGGAGAAAGGAGCGGATGGAGGCCGCCATGGATAGAAAAGTAATGAAGCAAAATGTAAAAACGCTAAATGGTGGGAACTAAACAGTCATTTCGGAGCGTCGGAAGACAAAGGATAACGGAAAAGACGATTTGTAAGGTAGCTAATGGAGGCGGTGGAGCGAATATAAAGGAGTCGAAGCGGGCACTGTCGGACTAGAAAGAGAATCGGCCGCAGTTAACGGTTGTAATACGAAAGGGCACGCTACTGGCTACCTTAAGAGACCATTTTGCTTATTGCCTTAAGAGACGCGGCCTCACAATGCGGCGACATTACTGAAGGTGTACTCGGAAGCGATCGTTCGCGAAGCGGTGTTAGATGTCGATCGTGCGTATACCGCTTGTTCGCAAGCGAGTAACAGATCCGACCACGGAATAGAATACAGGATGGCTTCATTCAATACTCAGAAGGTGAAAAACAAACTGGCGCAACGAAGCAGCTGCATAATGATGCAATTCACGAGTCGCGACCCGGATGCATGCGTCATTTTAATATGAGAAACTAATGAAAGCGATTATTCAACAGATGGGCAATTTTTATTAATGAAATCGCTTAGTGACAGAAGACACCGAGGCATAAACCGAGTACGCCTTATTGAGCTATTCCTCGAATCCAGATATGAGAAATACTAATTGATTGTGACAGATATTCTTTACGACAGATAAAGAAGATTAGCAGTTATATCGTTGATGGAGGAAGTCACAGAGTGAGATAAAAGAAACGGAAGGAATTGTAAACATGTGCCACCATTGTGAAATTGTCATCGCGCTGAATCGACTTCGACTAATTCCCGTCTAAGAACTCAATTTCGCCGGAGCAATTACCGCGTGGCAAATGATTCCTGTCTCCTTCTCTCTCTGTAACATTCCATGGTAATGACGAGGGTACAGAGTGGCGTAAAGAGAAGAGCACTGGCATCGGTTCAGCACACACAAGAGAGGCCGAATTCCCAGAAGATGATAGAGGAGCGTCTACAAACAAAGAGACCCTTGTTCTATCGCCTACGCCTACGCTACCACACGCAGAGGAAAATTTCATGGCGAGCACCTTTGACTTACGATAAGGTTCACGGTAACGTGGCGCCTTCTTTGATCATCGATCAGCGAATATTATTAACTTTATAGAATTAAAATGTATGCAAGTACACACATTTATTAAATGTACATTCCCTATATTTGCATCGGACTATTTAAACAATAATTCCATTTATAAATTGTTACTATCTTGCAATCACTTAAAATTTAATATTACTGAGAAATTTAAAATAGATTTAGTCATTTTATATTTAGCCAAATGTTATATTTAATTTCTCTTACATTAAGCTATTTAACGTAACGTTTTTATTTATTATAAATTTTTGCAAATGTTACACTATTAAATTAGTAATGTAAAATTATACCTAATTTGAGTTTATTGTTAATCATTTTTTAGGCCGCCACTACTGAATATATTATTAAGTTAAAATAATGGAGTTTTGAATAACATATTTTGTTGTTAAAATAATTTCATTAAAATAATTCAGACACATATGATAATTAAAAACAACAAAATATTATTCACTTGTATTTAACTTAAGGGATTGATTAAAAATTTTTTTCTTTTAACGTTCATCAATAGTATACGTGAAAAATCGAGAGAATAAATTGTTGGCTAGTTACACTTATGTGTATCTGTTTATTACCGTTTAATATTTTAAGAAGAAAATTGCAGTAATAAATTACTTGTAAGCATTGGGCAACATGCGATGTTTACAGAAAAAAATCGCCTCGCGTGCGATCGATCATTAAAGTTCAAAATATATGTTTACGTTAATAAGTGGCCCCCAAACCCAAATCCGAGAGCAGTTTTTTAAAATTACTTGCTCGCGTACGTAGGCAAGGAGATTAATAAGTCGCTATTAATTAATATCAAACAAATACTCGGTCGAAAATGTTAAAATAACGGGAACTCTGTCATAAAGGCACGGTTGACCGTATGCCGTTATGAAGGTGCACGAAGGCCATCGTTCACTCCAAAGGACTAATGAATTTCATAATTAATATCATTATAATTAATCACGGAGCCTCATGACGCTCGTCGCTCTTCGACGATAATGCCTCCTCGTCGCGAGGAGGCATTTGACGCGGTCGGGCTTTTCCGGCACAATCGATCTTGAGCGCCGAATCGATTATCTTCTCTCGCCGGATCGCTCATTGCGTACGCTTGCTCGGCCATAAATCAAGCGGCAAATCGTAGGACCCCGTTGAAATGGGGCTTCGGGCCGTAAATCGCGAGACGTCTCCATCGCTCGTCTTCATCGCTCGCCGCGGCCATCGCAATAATCGATCCCGAGCGCACTGTCGTACGGGATCCTCCCGTCGCGGTTTTACTTCGCGCGTTCCGAAGAGGACTCGCGGGGAGGAATTGCCCACCCAGCGTTTCTTCGCGCTGTGCCGCGCCATGCCGTGTTCTTCCTTTATAGGCGAAGCAGCGCCCACGCGTTCCGAGGCGGAACGACGCGGCGAACGGAGCCCTTGAAACGATATCGAATCTATCCGTCCGATCGTCTATTTTGCTTCGCGCACCTGGACATCTCGCGGTAGGCCGTCGCAATGTGAGCTGAGATAACGTGATCAGCTGGTTTCGCAACTGTTCCTCCGCGTGTCGTCGATGAACCGTTCTTATTGTTGTTGCCTTCACTCGTGCGATTGATCGCTCTAATCCGACTCAGATCGCATATCGGAACGATCGGACCGTAAACCAGATTTCATGGGCTAATACATCGTAGATGAGCGTACTGCTGGTGCGTCGAGAACACGGGAAATCAAAATTGACAAGCTGCCTGAGCACTGGCATAGAGGTGCTGTAATAGGCGATTGGCGTTAGTGAACGTAAACGCGTTGGAATATTTATTGGCTACGTCTTATGTGCACCCACTGTAACTTACTTGGCTAGAATGTACCAAGTGGATATTATTTTAAAAAATAGTCGCGAATGTATCGGTTTGCATATTCTTCGAGATATATGCGAAAGTTACGACAAGGTTGTATGCGAATATTTCTTAACATTCCATATGACGAGGTGAGGTGATAATTTACATGAAATATTTTAGTAATATACTAATAATGATACGTTAATTATATTTTTTTAATATCAACCGAATAACGTAAAATCTGCAGAACTTTCTTGAGTAAAATTTGAACAATATTTATCTGTATAACGAATTTTTGGTAATTTTAAAATTAATTTTTAAGCGTAAATAAAAGATTGCAAAATACATAAATTTATTACACGAAGCAAAATAGACGATTTATACACAAAGCAAATCGATCGTTCCAATAAAATTCTCGGGTCAAAGATGCATACACGAGAGAACGTAGCTTTGACATGACAAAGAAAACTGCATTGAAGGTCTCGAACGTCGTTAATGATTGAACAACAGTATCAGAAGAACAAGCATCCGTTGGAAGCACTATGTTAAAGCCGCGTAATGAGCCGTCACTCATTTTCTGCGTAGATTATCGTACCGGCTCATTACCCTTCACCCCGAGACCAATCTGAAAGTGTTTGAGTGGCTCGAATATATTTCACAGCTGAGAACTTGATGGCGTTAGCTAGCAAACTTCCAGATCGATCTGCGATCGTATCTGATGCCATTAACGGAATGTCGTAACGGCGACCGGAAAGCATCGCGGAGTACGTTCAAACGGTGATTTCTAAGGGAGACTGTGATCACACCGCTTCAGCCTAATTGTTATTAATTAGTACGATCACCGCTGCCGGTCGTCTTGATTGAGTGAAACTACATCGATAAGCGGTAACCTATTAACCTGTTACAAGGTGAACACAATTAGAAATTATGAGCCTCTAATTGAGTTCCTATAGTCTGGGTACGTATTCGGGGGATAGTACGAAGTAAGCGATCACCATTAATATCGTTGCAGTTGTAACGTTCATAAATACGGGTAAACGAAATGGACCGAGCGACGCACTAGCTGGAATGCGGGATCTGGAATTGCCGCTTTACGCGTTTCTTCGCGAAAGGAGAAACATACGCGGCCGCGCTGATGGAATCTGGACCGCGTGTGTTGCAATTTCAGTGGTAAGAAGTTGACCTGGTGTAAACCTCGCCTTCATACATCATCGCCGCATGCATGATAAGACGAAACCGCGCGCGAGAGAGAGAGACCGCATAAATTTCTCTCAATTAACGGTTGCGATCCAATGAGCGAATGAAAAAAGACTGATGTCGATCCGTTTAATCTGCATGGCGTAAATATGCAAACGCGAATAATGCCGCAGAAACGGAAATGCGCAATATTTATAACACCGTCACGTAACGCACGAGCCTTAAATTAACCGGTTAAACGTCTAGCCGCTCCGAAAGTTAAGTTAACGACCAGGCTCGGCACTAAAGATGTTTCGAGTCGTACCGATACCCGTGAAATGCTGACGTTGCATCGGCGAGTAGAATGCCAGTGCGTCGCGGGACGCGTATCGTTCGCAAATCGTCGACTTGACTTGACAATGAATTCGAACGTGGCACGATAAGTAGCGAGATGCCCTTGCGGAGAGGAATCCGAGCTCAAGTTTGCGAGAATGAGAGGATGAGCGAAGCATATTCCAAGTCTGGAAGAAAACATCGAAGAGAGAAAGATGCGATCACTTCGTTTAGCTATTCTTTCTGCTTCTTACGATCGTATCGAACAAATAGTCTTCAGTCTTCACTCAGTTATTTTTAAGACTCGTCAGACTCTTGTCAAAGTAATAAGCGATTGACATGTATGAATTTGTGCATGTTATCGCGACAAATTATTAAGATGAAGGAAAAGGCGAAAATAAATCTAAAGATTAATGTATGCACTTGCATTCGAATCGTATAATTAAATATTAATAAAATGCTAATATCGCAATGGCGCAGTTATAATGTATATTTTCAAAAATATTAATGTTATATATTATATCAAGCGAACAAAAACAACAAAATAAGTTGCAAAAATAGAATAACGTAACATATTATATAAAATTGTTTATTCATATCACTTTATGAATATAATTCTGGAGCGGTCTAAAATAAAATTGCGAAAATAAACTAATTGACCAAATTACTCCGTAATTGCTATTCGTATCATTCTATGATAATAACAAAATATAATAACAAGAATAAATTGTTTTCGTCACATCTCATGAATGAAGTTAAAATTGATAAAAATATCGATGGCTATCATCGCAACTATATTGATGTAATAACAATCTCGATTACTGAACGGATCTTCAAGTTTGCGCGATACCAATTTTCAAGTCGATCGCTCGTTCGATTATAGATCATTCTTCAATGAACCGGAACCTGCTTCCTACAGAGACGCGTCTCCGTTCCATCATTCAATTCAAAATCGCTTTAAGAAGATTTAATTTCGCTACGCTACAATGTCGCGACATTTCATAAATCCGACTGTAGACCGACTCAAACGATCGTCGCAGAACAAAGACGCGGATCGATCGTGCGCGTGTAAGGATGAATCGCGGGACTTCGCAAATGGAGTGTGAAATTTTGGGTTGCTCTGGCGGAACGATCGATTGTCAAGGGGGAGCTCGGTATTATCGATTAGCCATAACGTCGGAACCACTGGAGTGCATAAAACTCGGAGCAGATCCACTCACTAGCATATCGTTTAATATAAAGAAGGAAATTGCAAATAGTTACTTCGTTATCAGTTAATTACAACTTGATAAATTGATTCCTGCATATCTATAACAAAAATGTTCCTCTCTTTCTTTGCGTAGATAGTGAATGCACATACTTGCGAATAAATTATTTAAAGATTATTTAATTTATAAATCTTTCTTTCTTTATTCCATCATCATATTGTTCATGTTTTTATGTTAAGACGCAAATGTAAAACAAAATAAAATAGATATGTAAATAAAAGAGATCAAAACAATTTAATAGTAACGAAATTGAAAATATATATTTGCAAATCTGTTTTGACAGCAATAATATTATTCTAAACGTATATAGTCTTAATATTTGTAAACATATATTAAATCGAAAATATGTAACGTAAATCGAACCGTTTAAATTCCACGACAATAATATATACAACTCGCATATTTAACAGTTCGCTATTTCGGATTATCGCATCTTACAAATACCATCTTGCAAATTGTGAAATCGTGTCCATCAATGTGACGTTTTAAATCAATTTGAAAGTCAGCTGTCATACCTTCGTATCCGAAACTTATTGCTCCCAAAGACCATCGTGTTGATACTGCCTACTAGATTATAAACACTCAAAATCAACATCTGCCCGACGAGCGAGCCGCGATTTCCCGCCGTAGGTAGCTCAGGTCATTGCACACTGCTTCTGGCAACGTGTCTTCCTCGCCCCCGCACTGTCTGACACTACGGCAATCAATGCCGAAACCAATCACGCATCTGTCGTCATTTCTCATTTGCATTTATTTCGCCAATGATCGTTGATCGGAGAAGTGACAGAATGGAGAACACGCGAGTCAGGACACGACACTTTTTTCAGGACTATCGATCGCGATATACACCTTATGACAGCTGTCAACGAACGCTTGCGAGAGAAGGCGAACGACACGATACGTACTCCGCGAGTGCTGTCAACGGAATGAGTCGGAGCATAGCTCGTGTAGCGTTGGTGGAGGGATGTCAGTAGGGGGAAATCCCGAGAGTGGGAGGTTGAACGAGAGAAAGAGAAAGAATGAGAGAGAGATAAAGAGGGAACAGCATTTACTTGCTATTCTAAAGCTAGCCCTTTAAGAACAGACGTACAAGTACGTGATGATGATCAAAATTCGTTCTCGCAACAAATACATGGAAAAGCTAAAAGCTGAAGACCATACATTTCACGAGACTGACACGACCTAAAAAAAAAGAAAAAGAAAAAAGAAACAGTGCAGAGAAGAAGACACATAATTCCTCGTGCTGACGCGCACGAGCGATATGAGCGAAACCAAAAACGACTCGTACGTTTGGAATGATCGCCGTGGCAGGTCAACGGGTCGTATTATCGTCCATGATGATACGATCTGCAGCGGCGCGAATAGTATGCAGGTAAAAGCGGCAAATGCTCGTGTTCGCACCTCTGAATCATATTAATATCGCTGACAGTTTTACCAGTTACCACTACCGTGCTACGTCGGTGGAACCGATGCTGGGGAGACGCATCTCCCGCGGAAACCGGTTTAATCCGATGTCTAGGGCACCTCTAATAGTCCACGCGACTCTCAGCCGCATCGGTGATGATTCCAAGAATAATTCGTTTTGTCGTCTCGATTGAATGTGGAGACGTGGCGACGGGGGATTGGCCTTTAAGCCGTCGAACGTGCTATTTCAGCAATAATACGAGACCAAAGATAAAATACATACGTCGCGGAATTGTCGTCCACCCACTGCGACGCGACGCGACGCACGCTCGCCTCGTCGCTCTTGTCGATGTCGTGTGCTTAGGTCGCGAGAAAGAGGATTAATGTGCCTGGCGGATGTTTCTTTACGTTAATACATGTTCTTTGATACCGGGCGGCCGCGCGCTAGCCGGGCGAGCTATGATTCCGCGGCAACTTGCAACATCTGTACAGTCGTAACTCGCTCTTCTAGGAGGACAACGCTCGTAAGTTACGATCGCGGCGGGTGAGCCGCGCGAACGCTGTAATTTATATGTTACAACTGCCGAAGTTACGAAGCGAGACTTTATGGCCGCGGAGACTCCCTCGACGCGCCACGGAGTTCGCGGAGACGCGGTAAAACGTCACTCCGCGCCGATCCGCTTCAGCTCTGTGATCATCGGCCGCGCGGTCGAGAAAGATGCACGACAGCCGGTTGAGAGGAGAAAACGCGCGGGTCGTCGATATAAGCTGTAAATTAGCGCGTGAGACAACGACCTCCTCGACAGGATATCCCGCGGGACCCGCGCCGCTCGCGTACGACCGCGTCGTTAATTCGATTTCCATCGACGTCGCGCACCGCGCGAATAATCGATGTCTCCGAGCTCGTATCGTGTGTGTGGAAGGCCAGGCACGTACATGCATGCCCGTTCTCTCTTCTTCTCCTCGCTACACCAGGCAAATGTTTATTAGAAGCGAAGGGCGGTCTTGTCGGGGATATGGCTCAGGATTTTTAACAGTTTCCTCGATCCGCGAAGAGCTCCGGTCCTCCTTTTTCGCATTCTCGTGTAATAACAGGTCTCCGCTCTCTCGCTGGGGATCGACCGGACTCGGCTCGCTTGCTCGTCCCGAGACAGAAAACCGGCACAGCCGCCGGCGATTGTCGTAGGTAAGTGAGTTTGACGTACACCGGCATCGCCGGACTATATATGTGTTCTATGGTTCCAAATAACCTCTCTACCTATACTTTCCTCGCACTCTCACTTCACACACAAATCTACGCTAATCTTTCCCTTTTCTGACCACGTAATGATCATGTCCATTTTCGGTTATCCGTCGACCGGCCGCTGATTTTGAAGAGATTTTCGAATATTATTAGGAACGAGATATTTCAAGATATCTGAGAAAAGAGAGAGAGAGAGAGAGAGAAAGCAGAGAGGGAACTATTATTGTTGAGATCGTCGAGAGATCTCATTTGATTGAAGCAAACGTGACCGTCTTGGAAAATATCTGATTCAAGATTGTACGTGATCGTTCATATATAATGCTTGATTGCGCCGAACTTTCGGGTGACAAATAGTGTTCACGATTTATCGTGATGCTTATTTATCGAGATATATATATATATATATATATATATACATAATGTTGACTAAAAATAAAAATACTTCCAATTTTTACGATCGTCCAGATAAATATGACTACTTATGTGATAAATTACGCTCTCGATAGTCAAAATTCATTGTTTCTATGCGAAATTCATTTGACTCTGCGAACAAGAAGCTCAGAAATATATTTCAATACATCATTAAAAATAGCGAATCTGAAGATTCCTATTATCTAACGACGATCATGGCAAAGTTATTGCCGTTCCATATTTATTCTTACATCCTACATCTTTTGAGGAAGAAAGTACAGAAGAGGAAGAACGTTCCGAATTTAAACGGGCAACTTTCCAAAATCTCCGTTAACGATAGCTAAAAATTGATGGTTTTTGGACCCATCATGGAAATATGAAAATATATAGTAATAAAATAACGACATAGTTTTTTGAATAGTATGCAGAACTTTAAAACAAAATTAACAAGGAAAACTATTCTGCTTTTAATCTAAATTTTTCTGAAATAAACAAATATTTGTGTTTAACAGATATCTAAATATCTAAAAAAAATATGAGAATCAGTGTCGTAATGTCATAAAAAAATGTTAGTTGCTTGTTTAATTTAGAGCATCGATACTGTTATCGATATGACAAGGTATGCCGACAGGTGCGGCATGACAAAGTAATGTTGATCGTTTTTAAATCTTAAACAAATATCGTTTGCAACATGTAATGGCCATTCGATTAATAAACGGGACGGGAAAAGCCAGAATATTAGCGCAACTTCTAAAAACGTTCGCTGAAATAACTGAGCTGCATTGTATTTTATCAATGCGCACCGAGCGCGAGGCAGTTATCAGTGCACTTCCGCAGCACTAAAAATGTGACAACGCACGCCGCGGAAAGTACGTTTACACTTCGCTTTCGTTCCTGCGAACAGAATGACAGATTACAAAAACGAGGACGTCGGTAAGCTCTTCATAGATATTTTTCTTATCGTAATAGTCAAAGCCACGCTGCGGGGAAAGCCCGTGTTTCGCGAATCGACCACTAATAGATACCCGCGTCATGCTCTGCGGTAAAGAAACGATTTTTTAACGCCTCTATGCGAGACCAGGTGATTAGCTAATGGTATACTTAGGTAATATTTAGATTAAGCGAGTGGAGTTTCTGTGGAATGTATACAAACGTGTTTGCTATTTGCTTCAAACATTACTTTATATTTAGTTTCAATCCAGTTTTAATGTGAATTGGATTAATTAACATTACTAATATGTAGCAATACTATATCTAGCATCTGATATCAAACAAAAATTTGTGTTATACTATCGCATTCCAAATATTTTAACAGATATCTGATACGTATGTTTCTTTCTAGTAGCTTGTTCACGACAAAATTATCTATCTGAAACGTCCTTTAGCAAGATTTATTCTTTATTTCTAAATGTATTATAACTCGCTTTATTGTGAAGTCGTTAAAATAGTCGGTCACAAAGTGCGAAATCGTGTGAGAAGCTGTAAAAATAAACTGCATGCTCGTGTAATCTGGCGAAACTGCGTTTTAAAGGAGATCAATGCATTCTGAACAATTACTTAAAAACTTTTACTCTTTGAGAAACGAGAAAAATGACCTGGCAGAGAAAAGAAATTTTATACTCGAAATTTCAGAAAATGCTAATTATACAATAATGTATATGTATATTTTTAAAATGTTATACAAATTACAGAAACATTTTATTCAAATAGTATTTTATCGTACAATTATCGTAAGTAAAAATAATTTGATGTATCTATGTGCAGATCCCTAAAATATAGCGAATACTTTTCTCTTTTTTGAGGTCAAAGTCTGTATTACGATCGCCAGTCCCACATGGTGATCAAGACTGTAACGGAACATGCACGTATATTAGCTATACGTTCGCACGAGCGCTTCTACGGCTGATGTCATTCGCTATTCCAGTGATTCGTGATGCTTCCGATATATGTTCACATGATTTGCGTCCGCTATTCCGGTCGACACTTGACCCTGGATCGTTTCGCGAGATCGATTATTCATTGCATCAAACGTTCGTACACCGAAAGCCTCCGTCTTTCACTACAGCACGCGTGGATAAACAATCGTAAAATAACGGAGCGCCTGACGATCTTGTTTCCTCACTTTGATAATATTCCCTTTCGTTGCGATAACGTTCAATAAATTCGACGTTCCGCTAGCTTTCAACGCGCGGCTCGTAATAGCCTCCATGCGTGATCGTTCACCGATATCGAGATTTACGATTTATGATCTCGAAACTTTATTAGAAGTGAAATATATATATATATATATATATATATACCTCAGTTTTCTAGATTCACCCGCACGCATGCGGCGCCGATTGTCGATTGCTGTGTGGATTTTATTGCCATTCACAGTTACGCTCTCGTTCGATCGTAAAAGGAATTTGTGTTAGGATACTTCACCCGCCTTATCGGACGTATTAAGCGGGATCGATCACGCCCGGATAAAAGTAGGTCGCTGGAAGATTATTTTCTCCCCGTCTCTCTCGTAAGCCGTCGTTACGGCGCTTTTATCTCGAAATATCTGCTCTGCGTCTTCCAGTTTGGATAAATATCAAGCTGTGAAATAGCCGGAGTCTGTAAGTAAACTGGGCGCCCGCACGTCGCCTATTTATAATCTTCATTGGCGGCGATCACTGTATCTGCACGCGCCGCTGTTTTATTCACCTAACGAGAAGAGGAGCCGCTATCTGCGGTTTGCTACGTCTACATCGGGTCTTCCTGCAGATGCAGCGGAGGGCAGCCGCGGTTATCCCGGCAAATGTCAGCGACCTCGCCGGCGATTCAGGCGTCAACGGGCGATCGGTGTTTCGCTCTTGGCCGAGTCGCGTGTGGCCACTGACTCGGCTCGAGGAAGTACAGGAAGTGCGCAGCGCGCTCGGCACGGTCGTTCACGTCGGATGGTTCATCGTCGGATTGGCTGTTCTTACGAGCCGTTTGGCCGTTCGGTTTACGGGTAGGAACCGCGAACACGCCGTGCCATGGAGACTTTACGAGCACGCGGAGCTCTTATTGCAGATCACGGCATTGCGCGCGCGGCGCGGCCGCACGTGATCGTCCGGTAAACTTTCAGAAGCACGTGCGAGTATAAGGCATCTTCTGCCGTCGCCGTGCCTGCTGCTGGCTGTTTCGAGACCATCCGCCGTAATAATAAAGTCGCCTGAGATTTGCCTCACATGTGGCTGACATCTGACGTTACATGTACGTTTGCTCTGCAGTGGAAATTCCATCTGCGAAATTGCGATCGAAATGCGATAATAAAGCGCGATGCGCTAGAATACGATGGTTTAGAGTTCTTCTAATATGGACGAAATTAGAAATGTAAACTAAAATCTTTAGCGAGATTTCTAATAAGCTGTATGATCTTGTAAAAGTTAGAGTTAATATTTTATATTTATTAATAATTATTTCTTCATATCTATCACTTCTTTATTTTTGGAATGGAATAATATATATATATATATATATATATTTCTTTTAATATATGTTTCTTATGTTAATTCTCGATTATCAATTGCATTAGCGATATAAGAACAAAATTAAAAAATGCTAAATATTTTCACTTCCCGTCTGAAAACGTGCTATTGCGCAACTTTGATGTAAACTATGAAAAAAGGATCTGTAATGGAAGATGGAACGAAAAGTGGAACGTACATACTGCCTGATGATGATAGAGTTGTATGTTAATGTCCACGACAGTAAGTAGGAAACTGGCAGCATCTATTCTATTGAGTTGTTGGACGCACTTAATTGATCGGAGAGAGCCAATTTGAAACGAAATACTGCGGATAAAAGATTCTCGACGTGGAAAAGTTGCGCGACGAGTTGAGAGTTACGTGTGTTTGCGCAGGTGCAAGTGGGCTAGGTTGTTTTCTAAACCGCGAGATGATAATGCCCGATGGCTATCTGGATGTAGGAAAAAAAACAACAGAATAAAACCTGGTGGAATTTGACAGAATTCATCTTGTCATATTGCATTCTGACATATGTATGTCCTAACGGTACATCGCTCGGTTAAAATCTAATGCTGGACAATTTAACACAAATTGTACTTTCTCGCTCCTGAAAATTTTAATGTTGCGCAATTTTATCTTACACAATCAACGTACTTATGAAAATCTTCCGTTATTTCACTCCTCTGAGACCTCTAGAGTTTATATAACGGTCGTACTAAAAATCATATAATAATATCTGTTAATGTGATAAAAGTTTCATTTGAAAAAATTTATAAAAATTCTGAAAGCTTTTTATGCTGAATATAATTCGTATAAATATTTGTATGAGCTGTTATATGTTGCTGCATCACAGTTGAGGATAATTAATTCTGAGATATATCTATAATTTATTATATTATCTCGAGTTATAGCAAATGTAAATACATAGAAATAATAATTATAGGTACGTGCATTAAAATTTTTATTTTTGTTTAATAATCAATTTTTTTCATTATGGCTACGTATGCGAATAAAATATAATTTCTGTCACAAAAGATACTTGTAAATTTCGGAACAATTTGTGTTAATTTAATCGGAAGATAGACTATCATCAAGAAGAGGATACCGTTCCTCGAGACGGTCTCGTAATTTCGTGTCCGGTGTCGTCCGGTCTCGAGTCGCTGGCTATTGTCTTCGTGGCCGTTTCGTTTGTCGCTCATCTCTGTCACGTCGTCGTTGCACTTGTATTTCCTTGGTGCGACCATTTCCCCGGTGAAGAGTCACAAGCAGGACGTGCTTGGTAGCTCGTCGAAGTTGAGCGTAATAAATTTCGCCCAAATGAATGTAAGAATAACAATGTTTACGTAAGACATATACTGCCGTAATTTATACGTTATCCTGTTTTGTAATAACTTTTTTTACATGTTAAAGCCGATGAAGTTCTTCATTGATCTTTTTCACAAAATCTCAAAATCTTTAATTTTATTGAATTATTAAATAAATTTTATTTAATATATGTTAAAAAATATATATTATATTTTGATTATCTTTACTATTAGAATAATAATATAATTTTACTATATTCAATTATGTATATGCAACCTTCTTTCTACAAGAATTGTAAATTATGTAGAAGTTTCATTCTTTGAAATAGTGAAATAAACGAAAAGAAATGTACAAGAGCTTCATTATTTTAAAAAAGTTTTTAATAGTTCCAAGAACTTTTTGAATCGTAATGATCGTATGATGTATGGCAATAAATAACTTTGTATATAATCGTAACTTTGCGTATGATTATTTTCTTCTGCGAAATATCTTTCAATATTAAATTATACGAAAATGCCTATGCATGATTTACAAATTAAATATTTAAATATTTGAAGGTTCCATGAAACTATTATTCCCTTTCAAATCTCGAGCTCATTAATATATGTGAATATTACTGGTGTTACCACTATCACTGCTAAACGCATTTAGAATTAACTATGATTGCATATCATTAACCCAGTTTCTAAACTAGTCATCAAACCAGTCTCATCGTGCACGAAGGAGGATGTTACAAAGTGTGGAAAGTTTTCGATCTTACTGCACTTGCACCTTTTTTATGTTAAGACAAAACAAGAATGCATTAACTATTTTGTTTGCTTAAGTTTAATGATAGTTAAATTATTCGTAATGATAAATAGATACGCAGAATGATGCAAGTATCGATAATGCGATATAATGCATATCCAATCTACTTTAATTTCATAACATTATAGTCCAATAATATTTTCCACTGTTGGCGAAATAGCGGGCGGTCTGCAAAAATTAAGTTTCACTATTTTTATGCTCCAAACTAGTGAAACGAAACAATTTATCGCATCCCTGTGATAATTATTCTGATAAGCTCAGCGCGAAGTTTTACCGTTTTGCTTTCTTATTTCCTTTCCATATTCGAGAAATGATATATTACGTAATGTCAAGCAAACATTTTTACGACCACACCTAAGAAAATATCTGCCGGTTCGAGATAAGAGTAATCGATAAAAACGTACAACCGTGACGTTTCACCAATCCTAATGCTCTTATTATTATTTTTCTTTTTATGAAGACACATTTCCAGTCGTTGAGATCCATAATAGCTTGTTGTAAATTAAGTGAAGATATATTTAATTGGGGCGAAACACATTACGTTAATGATTCGACTCGAGTCAACGCGATATACGAGACGCGCTCTTTTCTTGACGAGTGCCAGTTTTACTGGATATCGTCGGATACAAGATAGTGGAAGATGTCGACGAATGACAAGCTCAACCGGTGTAAGCGATACTGTGCGTGTTGTTATCGTCGGTGTCGACTACCTCGTTGTCGAGGCTGCGATATAGCTGTAGGAATTGCCGCGATAAAATGAGATTTATATAGTGCGGCAATGCTAGATTTAGAGCTGTAGCAATTTTAATCAAAGCGCTATTTAAAGCATCCTCATAAAATCAGTCGAACTTTCGAAATAATATAACCTTTATTATTATTTAATGAACAAAACGAATATTTTTCTTATACAAATGTTTATAAATATTTAATAATAGAGATAAATCTATTTCGCGGGCTACGGGGCAAGAAAAGAAGAGAAGAAAGGGACAGTCAGAGAATTATCATATATCGCGATTATTATTCGCTATAATTTTAACAGTGATTGAAGAATTGTTAAAAAGACCGGTTGATTTATGATTTTCGATACGATGATTTGTGAATCAACGCTTCTTCTTCGTCGCCATTACTCCACGTGTAATCCTTCCGAATCGAATCTGACTCTCTGGCAAGCGAATCATTGCACTGCGGCTAGGGGCCTCATAATACTCGAGCAAGAATTCAGAGACCAATTATCGCGCCGCAGGTGCAATGCCAGTTGCGACGCGACGAAAAGTGAAAACGACTCGGCGACTCGTGTTTCGCGTAACGAGGATTAGCGATAACGCTGCGGGTCGCCACGTAACTCTCGGCCGGAGAACAGAGAGAAAAAGAGGACGTTCGCATTTTGCATAAATCTGAATTGCCATTAAAGGAGCAGGAGAGCGTTTTTACAACTGACGCATTCCTGCTGACTTTTGTGAATGCAAGTAAAAAGAAGGCGTTTATCGTCACTCAATTTCGCATCAGACTTAATTGCCACGCGGCGCGCTGCGTGAAGCGCGTGTGATTGTGAAACTCTCGTTCTGCGACGAAGAATGCAAAATTAATAAAAATGTCATCATGCAAGATACATCGTCTAGTCGACAATAAATATGAGATCATTGTCAGGGTTCATTATTCGCGCGAGGCGTATTCGTGGCGCCACACCTCGTCATCTCCACTGCCGGCGCTGGTGAACACGACCGAGCACCAACGAACAGGCCAACACGCCCGTGGTGGCGCACGGTAACCTTTTTTCTGACATTTCTACCTCATAGGTTGGTTTATTCGAAAGGTTAAACCGTTGCGCTCTCGAATATCTAGCGCGGCCGCTGGAAGGAGAAAGAAAGCGCAGGGAGAAAGAGAGAAACGTCTGCAACGGTTCTGGCGCTCTCCTGTGCCGGGTAATCTCCTCTTCCTGTCGAAGGTCGGGCGCAAGTCAAATGCCCGTTCGTCGAACCGTGTCGTGGGTTCGGAACATCTTAGCTGGAGTGCGTATCGGGTAGTTGGTCGATCGCTCGTGCGTTGCAGGTAGTCACCCAATCAGAGCGAGAAGGAAACAAAAGAAAGGTGAAAAGAGTTATCGCCCCGTGAGATCGAGCCTACATCCTGTATCTCAACTGGAAAACTTGGGGCAGAATTTCAGTGCAATAATTATCAGATCGATTGTTCGGACCTCATTCGGACTCTCTTTTCTGCTCTCTTCCGAGCCGTCGGCCGTCTCCTGTCGGCGCTGTGCTGTCCCTTCGCTCTAGCACGAATCATTTCAGAAGTTCTCAACAGTCTCTCGCGTGCTCCGTGATCCGAAAAATCATGGATCGATGAATAAAGAGGTGCCGGGTCACAGAGCGCGCATTGCCATTATCATCCAGCGTTGACTCAAGGCAAAACGCCTTGGTCTGCTATTCATACAATTATTCGCGCCGCGCGCGCGAAATCGTCCTTGCCCGACTTCTCGCATTTCAAGAATGCGTTCGACGTCGCACCCGGCGGAATTCAATAACGTACGTCGATCGCGCTCAACGGGCGTGACTTTTCTATGCGTTCTCGCGAAAGCATATATGCAGTTTGTGACCTTACTTTGCACGTAAGAGAAGCACGATTCTCTCTTTCACGAGATACCGGTCTCTCGGCGGATCAGCATAACGATCTCGCGCAAACTGATGGTTATATTATACGGCTCGACAAGTAAATCTTATGCGTTCAGTATGCCTCCACATCGTTCAGGAGGTATGGAGAGGATTGCTCGTAACGCGTCTCCGTGTCATTTAAGAGTCGCGCTGCACGTAATTCAGGGAAAGTCACACGCTCGTAAATCAGCCTGGATATGGGTACCGTTAGATTTGCAATGATAATCTCATGGTAATGTATGCGATTCGCTCGAGCGTACGAACGAGAAAATAATTAATAACCCCGGGTAATCCGAGTTCGCCGAACTGTCAGTGGCGGATATTGCGATCCTCCGGAGGTTTACGAGTTTGCGACATCGGCGGAGAGCTTACAAAAACGGTGTCTCTTTCGTTCGGTATCTCGTTAGCCCTCTTCCTTTGATTTCCATACCGGTGATAGACAACGTTTTACAACTCTGCTTTATGAGAACGTGGATGTGGCTATTAAATTTTCTAATGACATAATTCACGTTGCGCGATGGCGCTTACGGTTATAAATGTTTTACATCAGGCTTTTATATGGCTCGGATAACATGAACCGCAAATGGTTTGTAAACTAGTTGTATAATAGAAATTATACTACAAATATAAATGTAATTTAAGCGATATAAAATACTTCATGCGTTAAGTATACATGGATTAATGTTTGCTCTCTTTGATATATAGTACTTCGATGTACTATTCTGCTAATTATATGTTTTATTCTCATTCGAAAAAAACGGTAAGTACGGAAAATTATATGGAACCTATTTATGTCAGGGGAGTGAGATGAGCCAGCAAGTCACAAATTATGTTGGCGGTACGAATGATTTTAGATTGTGCGTGGTTGTCGTTGATTGATACGCGTAAGAAACGCTTCACGGATTTTCAAGATCAATTGCGTACTGCTTCGGATTTCCGATCTATCGAGCTTCACAAGCCGTACCGAGAGTAAGGTGTATTTACAGTTACCTCTAATTCAATTGATCGGTCGTGGGATAAACGCGATGCGGGACATTGCGGGCACATGGGTTATAATGATAATACTGTGACAACGAAGGCCGCCATTTGCCATTCAATTACTTTGCAATTACGAGACCGCGTGTGCCCGTAATCTTAAATTGCGCGATGCCATTTGAGCAATAAAAAGCTCTAACCCGCTCAAGATCTTTAATAATTGATAATCACAGAATAAGCGACATGGAAAAAATCAGACTCGTGTCTCCAAAGACTAACAAGTTCCGATAGTAAAAATAAATCTTGATGGTACTGTTAATGGCGATCGTTATCATTAATGGTCTCGAGAAATTAAAATAACGAGAAGTTTAGTTTACCGTTATGCACAACTACGCGACTGCTTGCAACTATAATACTGACGAAGAACGATGTTGAGCAAATGTAGAAAAATTCTTATGCAATCAAACTTACCCTTGGTGAGAGTGCGGAGGTGCAGGTCTCGGTGGAGGCGGCAAAGACTTCCTACCGGATGTATTCTGCCGTGGTGCTAAAGGCGGTGGCGGCGAACTAGAAGAGTCTGTGCTGTATTTCTCCGCTGGGCATTGAGGCTGAGGTTTCTGTTTAGGTATATCAACGTACTTTGGTGCGTAGTAACCGTGCGTAGTCCTCTGCGTTACGTCGTTGGGACGTTGATGGTGATTAGGAACGTATTTCGGAGGTTCATGATATTTTTGCGGGCTTGACTCCGAGGGGAACAGCTTCGAACTGGCTTCGTAGCCCGTTTTCACTGGACTGCCAATGGAGAAACTGTGATTTCCGCTCTTCAGGTATTTGGATGGACTTTTGGCGACCTCTGTCACTGGCAGATAATTTGGTCTTGAAGATGGACTCGTAGTGGTATTCTTATCCGTGATTTTAGGCACTTGAGGCTGCGGTCTTTGACCTGAAGATTCTAATCTCTGGCTGGAATCGTTTCGCAATAAACCGGACGCGTCGATGCGCGTCCCGTCAACTCGCATCGATTCCTGCCGGATGATCCTCGGCTCTACCGGAACTTGCGGGGCGGGTCTCTGATTCCCGGAATCGCTGTATCTTTGCAATATGAGATCAGGCAGTTGCGCCGGAGGTCTAGTTCTTTCCTCGGATATTCTCCTCGTCGGCGCTATCCTCCCGTTCACCATAAGCTTCTGAGTGGAAGGATATCTCAAACTGGAACGTCCCGTAACTACCATTCTGTGCGTGGCAAAGCCGGCCGAAACTCCGTTCTCCAGCACCATTTCGGAATCCGCGTGTTTCAGCGCCGTTGTGGATCTCACAAACTGATCCTGTTCTTGCACGCCCGTTTTCGTCGAATTCGGCGAGGATTTGCCGGTGGGCTTATCGTGATCTCTCTTAGCGCTGTGTTTTGATCTTTTTATGGAATGTCTTTCCGACTTGTGTCGTTCGCATGACCTTTCACGATTGATCTTTGCCGTTTCTTCCGTCTGGTGGTGAATGTTGTTAGATTTACGTTCCGTGAAACAATCGTCGCTGAGCTCGGGTGGTGGGGGTGGCAATGGATCGTCGCAATCGTGGACCTCGCTCTCCGTGACCGTCGGCGGCGATGGTGGCGGCAGGTCGGGACTGGGAATGCGTTCGTTGTAAGCAATTCTCAGGTGTGGCTTTTTAGGCGGCCTCTCGGGCACCCAATCGTCTATCGATATGGCCGGTCCGACTATCACAGGACCCAATAAATCCGTGGAGAGACTGCTGCAACTGTTACTATGTTGATGTTTAGGGCTTGGCAAGTCGCTATTTCCTTGATTCTGAGTTCTGTTGACGTTTTCCCTCCAAGCGCCACTGGCGTAGTCTGACGCTGAACTACCTCTTCGGGATGAGGACAGTCTCGGTCGAGGGGGAGGTTGCGGTGGTGGACTTTGAGAACTCTGAGGAGCCGACGCATGGCCTTGCGCCAACTGAGGTTCCGATCGCCAAGATGCTTGATGATGTCTCTCGTAAAAAGACAACAGTGCTTTCTTTTGAATCGCTTTTAGTGTAGGATCGGACACTCTATGACGTTTCTCGGGATCCAGATAAGTGTAACGCATTTGTTGCTGCTGTTGTTGCTTTTCCAATTCATTGATACGCTCAGCTACTGAAAGCTGTGGTTGTGGCGGTGAACTTAAGGACATTCTGGAAAAAGAAAGATTACACATAATGTAATTTATAATTAGATTTATTACAAAGAAGAATATAATAATTATAAAGAAAAATGTACCTTGGAGATTGCGTGGATTCCTGCGGTTGCGTCGTACTGACCGGGTAAAGTTTTCGTTTGATGCGTTCGCGATCTAAATACAGCACACTTTCCGAATGATGGCGTTGAGGAGTCTGCACCCTAGCGCTGTGAGCGATTAGCTGCTTGCTACATTGAACTCCGTTAGTTTGACTCACGTCGGACATCGATCCATGTATAGGATTCCAATTTTCGGAACTCTGTGGACTCGCCGCTCCAACTTGCTGGCGCGTAGGACTTTGTGGCATAGATTGAGCGTATTTATCGTTCTCGAGTCTGCTCGAATTGTCCCACTGATTTGCTTGTGGCCTATCATTCAGCGAATCGTCATCGAGATTGGACTCCTGCCACTTGCTATCTCGAATCGCCGATGTTTGGCAGATATCACTAATTGATGAGGATGTTGTGCAGTGACCGATCACCACTGGCCTCATACTGGGTCTATTTTGTCCCTGCTTATTTCGATCATTCATCGAAGATTGCCATTTGTCAAGGCTGTGCCTTCCTTTCGCCGGCGGGCCCATCCCGGACGTACTGACGTCGCTCATAGAACTCTGCCATTTCTCGTGACAACCGTTGTTGGGTTTTTGTGTTAAAATCCCTCCGTTTACGCTGCTAACGTCTGACATGGAGCCGTGATGCCATCGATCCGATGCCGCCTGGCGAGGAGGCATACCGCTTGATACGCTGACATCCGACATCGAGCCATGCCATTTTAAAGTCTCGCTACTAGAAGCGCTACCACTAGATGTAGTTACTACGCTGTCTCTACCCTCTCGCGAAGTATCTTCCCAAGATGTTGCGGGCCTTTGTGCTACCGCCTCGCTGTCTCTCCTCAATCTGATAAGAGATGCAATCTCTCATTACAAAGATATCGCAGTGTTGGATGTTAATGAGATAATGTGTAAAGACAACCTTACCTGTCGAGAAACGGTGTGTTCGTCGTCGAATCCACGCTGGATACATAACTGTGATATCCCTCAGATTGCGCGTAGCTGGCCTGTTGAGAATGTTGCACTCTCGTGTATTCCTCAAGACCCGCTTGTGTTAAGGTAGTTTCGCGGTAGATGTCCACCTAAATAAATAAATTCAAAATCAGAGCAAGACGAAATAATATCCACAGCATTATATACTTTTTTTCGCGTTGCGAAGAGCATCTTGAGATTTATATAAGACATTATTCGCCTTAATTTTCTTACCTGGGGCATCTGGGGGTCTTGGTAGGCTCTTACATAAGCCTCCAGATCAACGTGACTCAAAGTCTGAGACTGTTGTTCCCGTTCGGGTGGCGACGGAACCACGTATTCCGCATCTCCCAAAGCTTTACCTTCGCGATCCACGCGTGGCCACAATCTCGGCTCCTCTTCAACGCTACTTCTGTTGCGTGACTCGTAAGTCTCGGCTGGGATCTTCTCGCAACGCTCCATTACCGTCTTCAACTGCAATATTCAATTTTTGCAGTGTAATAGAAAATCACAAATGTACTTAGAAAGTTTCACTTGTCCAAATAATTTTTATCTCGGCGTCCACATTCGCAATATGAATAAAGTTGAAAATAAAATGATACTCGATTAATAAAATACATCTTATATAAATTTTCGCGTTTAAAAGTCGAGAAATATATTTGTGCACTAATAATGCATATATACGCTTAACGATTAGCTTTCAGCCGAGATATTTTACAATTCACGATCTTATACGTAATTTGCATTCGTGTTTCTTCGACGAGAGAAATAGTAAAAAGGTCTCGATCTTAAAATACATCAGCAGGGAGCTAATTGCGTGCGTTCTAAAATAGAAATTGCGCCAATCTAATAAAGCTTCACGGTCAACGAAAAAAGGAAACTTGGACTAACTTTAGTATCCTCTTCTGTTTTTTTTTAGCTCTACCTTCTTTCTTTTAGCCTGACCTGGGAGATGCTGGTATGTACCGAAATTTACGGCGTGATGCGGGTCGGACCATCGAAATACCACGGCCTACTTCTGAGAAAGCCAGTAGCACGCCGACGATTATGTCACCGAGAGAAAGGAGGGTGCGGGTGTGGGAGATTAATTGCGTACGCCGTTTTAGGGCGCAGTGTAATATATACACCAAGGTCTTGCCCCGAGGTGATCCCGATTCTTAATACTCGCCCGGATAAGCCCCCTTAATTGTTAAACACGTGAATGGTGTCGACGTGAAACTTTGCAAATCGTTTGAAAGCATGAGGAAAGTGTTCCGATAAGCTCCGTTGCCTCGTGACTTGTTTATACCGTCGGGGTACTTTGGTATCATGTAAACGAGATTCGATTTTGCAACCGGCAAGACAATTGAGAATGGCTGACACGGCGAATATTCTGGACTATAGTAGGAAGGATTTCTATAAAGGAATCGGATTGATGCAAACGGCAGGCATTAAAAATATCTTATAAATGTAATTTAATCGCTAAAAGTTATAATAAGGCCATTTCATTTATCCATCTGTATTAAACGTTTTATCCGTTTTATCTGTATTATCCGTTCCTATTAATCGTCGCGACTAATTCTTGTAAAACTTATTCTTTTTATAGTGCGTAGCAAACGAGTATTAACGTTTAATGCAAAGTAAAGGCTAAAGAAAAGTAACAGAAATTGAAATGGCGTGCTTGCGTGCGATATCTTTTATGTATCCAATTAATAGTAAATCACGACATTACGTTGCTATGCAAATGTACGGTCTACGGTTCAGATTGTATAAGTGACGCGGCGTAACGACTGTTTTGCGGAAAACGAAGAGGGCTGTACAAGTTACCTGCTGCGTGAACGCGGGATTGGGCCTCTTCGTGTGTGGTCTGGTGTACTGGGCTGGCTTCTCCTTTGGATAGTTGGTGTGATCGGTCCAAGACTTGGAGCGGTGAGAACCGCTGTGCCCGGAGCTATGGATATCCTCGTCGGAGTGTCGTTCGGGTGCGCTCGGCCACGAAGGATACTTCTCGTGCCCGGGGCCGTAACACACGCCCTTGAGGCTGGAGGCATCCCTAACTGGCGGCGTCGGTGGTGGCGAAGCTTCGTCTCTCTCATTAAGAGGGAGCGTGAAGCTGTTGAATCCAAGGTTCTCGCTGTACCTAATGGGACAGACGGGTATGGAAACGTCGCGGTTAAAGTGGCCGGTGCACATTGCGCTCCGCGATAGTCGGAGAGAGCAGAAATAGCACGCGTGACGCAACGTCCTCCCTACGTGGAAACAATTATATGCGGACGCAAAACCGTCTGTTTATTAGCGCCTCGCCCAATGAATCACTCGGAATACGGCACTCTCAACTGCGGTGCTTCTGCGCGCGATGTCATTGAACCACTTTATTACCAGGATGTGTGCGGACTGCATAATTTATGCTACTGTCAACAAATTCGGTGTAATTTATACGGTAATCGAGGAATTTCTTGGATGTTGCGTTCCGCGGTTATTATTTTCTCGACATATCCTATTATCTTATAGATAGTCTTATTATTGCAGTATTCGAATTGTGGCTAAATCGCTTTATGTCAATAATCTGTTTTTTATATCAGATAATCATTGAATCCCGCGTCGAGAAGAATGGAGAAACAGAGAAACAGAGAAAAGAGAAAAAGGAGAAAGAAGAAAGCATCGCGTGAACGAACGTCGAGAAAAAAAGCGCGCACGTAATCGCGAGCACGTACCCGCAGTCGTTCTTATAGCCCGGAGTATTCTTCTTGTGACCATCGTTGTAACCGGTAACCGCGGCGGCCTTCTTACCGCCGTTGCCACCCTCGTGATCGTTTTCCGTGCTGGACCTCCGCCCGTCGCTTCTGCGACGGTAATATTCGTTAGGAGCCACCGACCGAGGCGGACTCTGCTTAAGGCCATAGCCTTCCTGAGAATACGATGTGGCACTCTTGAAATTGGCAGTCTCGTTCCCGTGGCCGTGGCTCGCGTATTTGTAAGACCCCGGGGGACAGGAAGGTGGGCCTGGGGCCTCATCCTGGATGCGATATCCTGGCGGCGACGGTTGCAACTCCGTCATCGTGTAACCGACGTCCCCGCCATCCGGGATACACCTAAGTGAGCAGAAAATTAAAACCGTGAGCTTCGACATCCCATGAGATTAAATCTCGGCGATTAGACTCGGTCGTACAGAGTAGATTAAGCGATTACGCGTAAGTGTAACAGAATCAACCGCAGCGTTTTCACATATTTATGAGGTAGCACGCGCGTACATGCAAATTAAATGTAACGTGAACATTTTATCAATTGAACGATTTAATCTCCCGTATTACTACTAGATCATAATGCTGCGTGCAACGATTCCTCCTTTTTGATTTCTAAATTTATCTATATACAGCATTGACGCATCTAGATTTTCAAACAAAAACATATAAAAATTATGTTATATGCTTTTACACAAAATGCAAATACAATATAATTAGCGTGCAGCGGATATATTTCTCGTTAATTGAGCTCATGGAAATTATACCAGTTTCAAACTCTTGTTTTGAACGCTTAGAACACAACTTTTTTGACTTTATGTGATCATGTCATCATCGTGGATGTTCTTTTAGCAGTGTAAGCGATCGCGATTAACATAGATGCACGAGTAATGTCATACTAATCTCACTTTGTTCGTGGAAAAAATTACATTATCTGATAGTAGATACGAGATGATAAAGCTGAATGCTAGCTGAGTGTATCAGTTATAAAATAAAATCCGAGGGAAACGTCTTACGACTAGTTATTTAACCTTTGGGCGAGTTTAAAGACACGTGTACGTGTAGTTAACTCTTGGGCGACAGGGGAGTAATGAGTCGCGTTAATAGAGGCACACTCAGCGGCGTGATTGATGAGACTGATAGATAACGCTATTTCCGAGTCAGGGGTCTCCGGAGCGCGTGAATGATGACAGCTTTTAACGAGGAACACGGATGCCAAAAAGTAAAACAGAAACGATCGCATATCTCCAACACGGAAGATATCGCCAGCTTATACGCTTAACTTTTCACTGAGCAGGTTTTTATCTGTTACGCAATTAATTTAAATCGTCGTAGATTAATCATAAATTATGCGCGGAAAGCACTTTGGCTCATTTAAATTGTAAAACACCTATGAATGTCTCTTCCCAGGACGATTGCGATAGCGCTTTGTAAAAATAACGAATTTAAGTACGCTGTTTAATGTTAAAAAGCATGGGTGGTCAGTATTAATTATCAAAATAATGAATTCCTTTTTCGCAATTAATGATCCACCACTACAGTATCAGCCGTTAGTTTGAAATCAGATTGCTCAAACGAGAATATTGATTGAACTAGAACCTTTCGAGATCGAAAAGTCATAAGTACAGCATAAAATAATATATGATATAATTAACTCTTCTTTTGAATATTGACAATATTATTATGATTCGATTCTCGTTGTTCCGTCTCACGATCGAAATATTGTCGTATTATTTTTCCACAGTATTTTGCGTTACGAGAGGTACGAGAAGTAGAGGAAAAAAGACGCAAGAAGACTGTCTTGCGAGGTCGAGAATGCCATTTCGCAAACGGTAAAATTTTGTGATCTTACGTGTGGAGAAACGTCCTGGAATTGACTGCCCTTGAGGCACCCGGCATTGCCGATTTTTACCCACGCGACCTACGAAGTTTCCGACTACGTTCGGTGATGATTTCTAATTGCAAGAAGTCTCGACGGCACGCAACGCGTACCCGGGGCATGCACCACGAATGTTAGGACGCCCGCACGTCGGTATGTAGGCGACCATAAAATACTCGAGCGATTTCGTAATAAGCGAAAGTGCACTATGGTATATGAATAATAATCGATATTTCTTAAAATATCTGGCAGGTAGTTGCTAATAAGCGATCGAGAAATATCGAAATTACTATCGCTCTGACAACAATAGCGCGCAGCTAGTAGATTTATTAACTATGCTGCACCGGCTGTACCCAATCAGGCACGACAAAACCATAGGTGGTTGTAATTTTTACGCGTAATACTGTTACTCGTACATAACCGTATCTCAAAATAGCCCGCGAAACACGATATCCGCCTCATAATGCATACATCGCGTAACAGTCTGATTAGCGAAATCGATTTTTTCACTAATCAATTGAATGTGAAGCTATCAATAGCCGCGTATTGGAAATTCACAACTAGCTAGCATGCGTTAAATTGAGTTTGTTACGGTGGGCGTGTCGCGGTTTTACATAATGAGAAACGAGACAGGACAAACGTATAAAACAAAATTATAATGTCAATCTTGAGGCCCTGATCGGCCCCTAATAATGTGCAATAAATACTATTATTCCAATGTTTTCTCGGATCGGAAAGTCCGCGCGAGCACGTTCTTCTCGTAAGAATTGTAGGCTAGTGTGCCATGCTCGATATTGGATTTCATAACGAATGCATCGCGATAGAGAAGAGACTTCCGCGATAGGAAGCCGCCGCGATTCAATTACCGCTTCGTCGAAGCGAGGAATACCGCTTCCAATAATCATGCATGCCCACATCGACTATCTCCTTTTTTCTTTACGTCTCGTACGAGTTATCGGTTGCTGCTGATGCGCGACTCCCGCATTATTCTTTTCGTGCACGCAACACCAGCGCAGCGTATAATTTCCGACGTCGACTGCCAACGGGAATACGCCGCGTGAGTGATCATTACTGCAAATTGCAACAATGTGGCGAAGGAACGATTTTGGTGATTCCGAAATGCTTGAGGACCGAAGGGGAGGGAAAAAAAAGTGGACAGAAGAATGTAGGTAAAAATAACGGCGTAATTTACGAGATTTATCGCGGATCGAGGAGACGCGTCTTTAATCTACTTCAATCCTTCTGTTGTTTCGATCTGAACCACGCCGGTGGGTATTCGCCGACGCTCGTTCACGTGCGTTCATTCACTTGACGCACTTACGCGTTATACGAGCCTGTTTTCCGCGGTCGTGAGGCGTATTCGCACGCGCGTCGCGCGGTTCGTAGAAACGAACGGAACGAAGGAGGAACAGAGGAACAGACGCGATGGCGCAAGGCGCATGCCAACGCGCCGCGCTCTCACGTTATGCGCGTATAGAAGTCGGATAGAGGCGGGCGCAACTCTCGCGCGTATTAAAGCGTTACGGGCCGCGTGCCCCTAAATCACGCCTCGTAAATTGCCGGCCGTCCGACGGTATCATCGCGACGTCGAGTTGCGCCGTGATAAATTCGCAAGAATTCATTTCCCGCGAGCGCGCGAGTAAAGACTGCCGTTTATGGAGGAGGGAAGATTGTCACCTCGATGTTCCCTCTAATTTTCCGCCGACGAGAGCAAGAGTCTCACGCGCGACAATTACCAGCGAACAGAGCGTAAAGCACGCTCTTTATGATTAGCGATGGCATCTACGTTTGCATAGTGGGAACGCATCTCGGAATGCGTTGCGAGATGTGATTCAATAACTACGCTGCAACTCAGAGAATTAAAACAATTTTCGCAATAACTACACCGCAGTTTAGAGAATTGGAACAATTTTCATCTGTTCTGCATTGCATATTTAGAATATACATACATCTGTATTAGCTTACGACCCAATTAATTTATTAAATTGATAAAATTATTTTGTTTGGAATATTAATGAATTCGCAACAATTAATGAATTCGGAACTCAGATAATTTTTTATCTTTTATATGCCTGATTTTTTCAAGGCAAGCATGATCAGGCTTTATCATGATTATCTTATTACACGTGTAGATATATGTACGAGATCTTGTTACCTAATTTGTAAATTATACTTTTATGCTCAGTCAAAGTTAATGACTGTATACTGTAACCTACAAAGAGTATATTATTTGTTGTTTCCACACCGATAAATGTATGCGCATGCGAAAGTATGTTATATTACAATGTTTTTCTTTACTGGCATTCATTGTTAATGCGGTCTCGATGAAGAAGAAAAAAAAAACAAGTCGCAGAGAGTTACCAAAGTGAGAAGAAGAAAGAAGAACTCCGCTCTTCTGGTTTTCAAACCAAGAATAGAAAGAGAAGGTATATAAGTGGATTTGCAGTGGGGCGAAAGCGTTGCGTCATGTAATTAATGCACGTTGAGTTCGTTGACTGGGTACCCGAATACACGTAATTCCGGAGATCCGTACGAGGAAAGCTCTTAGAAATCGAGTTGGACCTCGTCCAACGTGACTCAGAGATGTAAATTTGCCACAACGTTACCTGATGACATGCTATTACGCAATTTCGTCGCAATTTATTAATAATTATTCAAAGATATAAGCGGATATATACGAACTCTGTTTCTTACTTTACGTTTGAATGTTCGTATTTTATGTTTGAATGTATATAAATGCACATTTTATTTTTTCGAAACATTTAAATACTGGGCTCAGTGTTAATTATAAAACATTTTGATAGATATACACAGTTTTATTTTTCTCTTTCTATTAAGATCTGAAAAATTTAATTTATCTTACATTCTATGACATTCTCTATGACATCAAAATGTTAAAAATTTTCAGCGAGAGAAAAGGATTCGCGAGATGTCAATAATGGAAGCTATGGCCAACAGCCACTAGGGGAACAATGAAGGTCAGCGAAACCCGCGTAGGTTGTGTCTTATATCGCGTCGATATTTCCTGATATCTGGTCCGGGGAAGGAAAAAGAAATTGATGGGGAATGCAGAAGAATCTCAACCGATCGTAGAATGTGGAAGAGACATACGACACTGTACATGGCTTATCGCCGAACTGTCTGGCTTTCTCGAGGCAGCTCGAAGCGGTAAATTCAATGCGAGGCTGGCACACGCGAGCGGGCGAATGAGTGCGCGAGGCCGGCGAATGGAAAGTGGAAGGCCGGAGGATGTATAGAGGAAGGTAGACGAGGACAAGGGGGCAAGAGAAGGTAGAGCGCTACGTGGAAGGTGTGAACCAGGGCGGGACGACAGAAGCGACTCGCTGACCGCTCGTGGGCCGCTCATGGAAATCCGGAGCCGACTCGATTCTTTTCCCTGGCCAGAATTGTGATCCGGCTCTTACGGAACGTGCGCTCGCGTTGGCGGCGGATTCGCATCTCCTGCGTGGGCCCGGCACATCGCGCCTTTCTCGCCCGTCTCGAGTACCGCAACGGTAGCCATCGCCGGTACCGGCATGTCGCGCTGAAAATACAGACCGTACAAGCATCTCTCTCTTTCTCTCGAAGCACGCCTTCAGATGTGGTGCAGCCTCACTGACGTAGGATGCCTAGATGAGAGATCCGCTTCTCATAGCCGCGTTCGTGAGCGCTTTCCATATCTCGGTATCGGCAAATCTTCTCTCTCCCTATACTCTGCTCTCCCGGCCTCGTGATAAATGCCCCAATACTTTATGCGCTGCTTAATTACCGGTCTACGTCTATACAGCCATAATTTATTTTTGCCAATGTGGAAGTATGTCGAATACAGATACCACTTGAGGAGCGTCTGATTTGCGGTCGTGAGTAAGCATAGGATATATGAAATTGATCGTTACGTCGCAGCCTCGTTTAGCGCCGCGGTGTAAATCGTTATTCGTACAACGTTCGCGCGTGTCGTATATCTTCTATTCGATGCCGCGGTATATCCCAGTACGGCGCTGCATCGCGTGTCATGTATCAGGCTGCTCGCGCTAGTGAATACCCGAACGATGTCCTGCCTCATGTTCTCCAGGTAGATGAGTAGGTAGTCGATTGCCCGTAGATGAGGCCACGGCGAAAGAATCTTCACTACTAATTCACAATCTATATGGCAGCGAAGGACAGATCCAGCTGCGTGAGATATGGCTTATCCGTGCTTTGAGGAATGCCACAGAACTCCGCGGGTAACGGCAGATTTACGAGAAAATTATCCCCCCTCCCCGCGAATCTTGATAAATCAGAACTTTCGCGTACAATCCTCCCGATGTTATCGCCGATACAGATATCAAAACCAGTACCGGTTTAAACGTTTGCAGGCACGAAAATGTAACATTCTGCCGCTGATGGATATCGATATTAATAACGTCGGTAATTGACGTTGAGGTATTATGATTCTTACCGGAGATGATCTGTTCTGCTAGTTGATATAGATGCTGATATTTATTATTACGTGAATCCAATGTCTACTCGAAGTCAATCGGTATACGTTAACAGAGATCCCGGATATCAGACGCGCGTGATAGCGCACGATACAATCGCGCGGTAATCGATTACGCTTTTCGTTTGCGTCCTTTCATTCAATTAATCCAATGCTGCTACAGGGCATTGTCGGTGGAAACGTTGTTAACAAAACTAACACAATAATCGGAGAAACATTATTCATTCGGGAAGGTAGGAAAACAACCGTCACGGCGATGAGCCTGGCACACGCTTCGACATGTCTACGCCAATCAATTTTCCCATCCGTCACATCGTCATTTTATGGTAATGAGGCGAATCCAATTCCCTCTTTTGCTGCAATCATCTCGACGATCGATTTGAATTAGCATAGCCGAATGCGTTAGCCTATCCACACATTCACGACAGGAGCTAGTCAATGATAATTGATCTACAAGCAAGATTTGATGGGCCGAAAGTCGATAAGGGAAACCGCTTTCGCTTGTTTTGCCCGACACGATGTAGACAGGAGATAAAATTATTTCAAACGAGGCTATTGACCCCGTTGGAAAAACTTACGGAAAAGGCCACATCCTGATGACAATAATGAGAGTCTGCGTGCGTGAGATTTTCTTACAACTTTCTCAGTCACTCTCTTCATTTCGAGTTCCGCAACTTATTATAAGTAGAACTCGAGATCGCTGAAGTGTACACTTACGCATCAGATTATTTATTTATAAAAAATCGTCGAGATATTACCGAGCATCAACGCCAATCATCCGATAGTAAAAAATTGATCGTTGTAGTCATTGAATGATGATCATTAATCAACAGTTGCACAATTGTGTAATACTCTTTCGTTAAAATCCTTTTGACGCAATCGCTAAAAATATCCACCCGCTTGTAAAAGGCATTCACCCGAAAAAGGAAAAGACATATAGCACGGAGTAGAAAGGCGAAGCATGAGAAAAAGATAAATTGGTGAAATACGACGGATCACGCACTCGTATCCAAGCGGAGGGGCTCGTAATTTCCGTCGCTTTAGCCCGCGACGCGGTCGGGAGTTCATGTTCCTTTTTGAAAGTACGGGCCATAACTCGACAGCACGATATGGACGTTACGCGTGAAACATTAAGCCCGTATTACGCCGCCTGATTAACGTGTACTTTCACGTAACGTTTCTTCTTATAACTTTGATCGAAGCAATTAATATCAAACATTGACGGCGACGATCGATCAATCACTCGCGGTGTAATTATGCAAACCCGTTAAAGCGTGCGACCGTTAGGATACCAGAAGCCATCCTTGTAGACAATGTGAAATAGCTTGCACCGTGATCGTAAATATCGGTGAGAATCGTGACACCAGAGACGATTCGCGGAGTTCGACAGGACCGTCGATTTTATCAATCGATTTCACGAACCCGTGTAAAACGCCGTGCCCAGATTCACCGTGTGAAATGCGATCGGTGTCGATCGTGATTCAATCCCTGTGCGCGATTTTTGTGCCCGGTTGAATTCCACCGCAGTCGCGCCGTTACTTCGGTGGCGGGAGATCAAAAGACGCGCGCGATCGGCGAAAAAGCAAAGGCTGGGTAAAAGAAGGACGTGCCTTAATGCGCAATTTATTCTTACCGATTACGGTAGTAATTATCGTGAGTAATCGACAAGTAATACACAACGCAAGCCCGGCGCAGGTGCGCTATCATGGCTCTTGACTCACACTTCCATTTTTGTTTTTACTAAAGATTATCTATCTACATATTTCTTCACTCTTTCCTCTTTCTTCTGCCTCTTCCTCGAGATCTCGTAGATATTTTAGGGGACCGGCGGGATTGTATATCTCCGGTGCTCGAAAGAGGAAAAAGGTACACGGACGCGTACGCTCATTCGATCGATCGATACCAAGATAATCCATTGTATTTCTCTAATTCGTTTCTCGAATCACGCCGCCGCGCCGCGGCGGTAATCGCGATCTCGCTGGCTCGAATGGCGAGATCGTTGACCCTGCTCCGTGGATGTGGAATCAATAACTTCAGAAGACTTGATTCGATCGCAAGCGAGGCTGGCGTTTTCTGCGACGCGCATCATCATGTAGGCTTTCGTCAGACGCAAATGGCGCAACTTCTATGCTAATGGAGCGGAATCGCGCTGTAATTATATCGAACGAAAGAGAGCACCGTAGAGCGCTCGGATTCGACACGCCGCGCCGATTCCTCCTAGGTATCTGTAAATTTCGTTGCGACATAGGATAAGTTGCAGCGGTTCTTTCGGTCTTCGTTACAGTTATACGAGGAGCAGCGTGTCTCATAGAGGAGACATTGATCTACGTCTTCCGCCCACTGTATGTTAAAAGCGAGGTAAAATACGCGCTCGTGCCCGTGCAGATACGAGGCACATTATCGTAAAGCAGAAAAGAACACTATTTAAATTACTGGTGCATTGCGCGGTCCTGCGCGCTCCTTGCCTTATCGTTCACGTTCCATTCCACGTGAGTCACCTTCGCATCCGTCGTTCTTTATGCGGCTTCACGCGTTAACCCTTTCGGTGCGCAGGCGTTACGTAGTTACACTCATTGCATGCGAATTTTATGCGTCTGCATAAATATGCACGAGTGATAACTCAACGCAGGAATGTAGTACTATTTATGTAATACAAAGAAAGATAATGTAATATCAAATAGCGCTAACGATTCACGTTAATTGTCTTTTATTTAATTTTCTCTGAGCAAATCGTGGATATTATCATTCACAGAACGTAAAATATATCATTCTCTAACCAAGTGAGAACTCGACGTTTGAACAATTAAAGTGGTAAAACATAAAACGTATTATGTACGAGGCATAGCCACGAGACAAGTTTGCGCAGCTAAAGGAACCTTTGGTGCAACTAAAGAATTGAGTAATCCGACTTTCGCAACGACTACCGAGCGACGACGCGACGCGACGCGACGCATCCGGAAGAGATCGGGCCGCGTTGGAGTTTGGCTCGAAAACGAGCGGCTTGTCGCTCGCGGGATAAGCCGCTCGCGGAAACGTGGAAAGGCTCTCAAGCGGGAAGAATCTCGGCCCGTTCGTTCCTCCCACGGTTGCATCGCGCTCGCCTTATCTGCCCCCTGCGCGCTCGCGAGTACGCCGGAAAGAATCGGCGCAACACGCTACGAGGGACTCGCGCGCCGCTACGCAGTATACGTAACGCTCGCGCGTTACAAATGCGTAGTACCGCATGCGATTTCCTGGAGTAACGGCCCCTCGAGCCGAGGCTCGTATTCGCACAACCACGCGCGAGTTCTTCCTGCTCTTGTACCGATAAACACGAAAAGAATCGAACGATTATCGAGGCGGCGAATCGGTGCCGTGCGCGGCGACGCGCAAGATTCCGGCGAAGCGAGCGAAATATCGAAACGAGTAAATGCACGGGAGGAGAAATCATCGCGCACACACGTGTACGCGATGCACATCGAAATTCTACACACAGCTTTGTGCTTTTGTGCAACTACCGTAAAAAGATTGAGCGCTGTTAAACCGGCGATATCTTCATCATCGTTTGCTCGCCGCATCAATGTAATTATCGACTTCATTAACAAAACTAACATTAAACTGATAATTAAGCATTGCTTTAATTATTCTGTCTTATTTCTTTTCAGTTTTTCTTCTGTTTTGTAATATATAATGAAGCTTAATTTTTTGCGGAATGAAAAGGAAAGGAAATTCAATGCGCTTCTATTTATCGAGACTCCGAAAACCGAAAGGTCTGGATATCCATAATAGCCATGAATATATTCTCTTATCCAAAATAATACACATGTACTGTTACAATAGAGAATTTTTTGAAAAATCGTGTGAAGAGGCAGAATGCTTATTAACGAGCGGGAAAATCGATTTGCCTCTTCTCGAGGAGGAACGTGCATAATACCTGCTCTCGGTCGTCAGTTATCTGCATCGGGCGGTAAATCGTGGCAGGAATAATATCATTATGCCCCGGGCATGCGTCGGGCGCATAAGTCGAGTTACGCCATTGGCAACGCTCCCGGCATATAATCGAGAAACGAGGGGAATTGATTAATTAACGCGGAAAGAAGTCTTCCTGGGAGCACGGCAAGCTCGACCTTGTCGGCATCCGCTTTCCGGCCAGGCGGTTAATAGCTAAAGTATCGCCACGAGGGTGCACTCGGCGGTTTGCCGTTGCGATGCATACGAATCGAGAAGGAGCATCACAGCTGCCTCGTCGGCAGACTTACGTCGGTGTTGTGGGTGCGCGCTTAACATTTCGGTCGGACTTATTAATCGACACGCAACAACTCAGCGTGCGCCCGAGAAATCGATCGGCTCAGCTCCGCCGCCGTGGGACTTCCGGACGACTTGAGAAAACGCAAAGTCACGCAAACCATACACACGTGTCTAGAGTAAGGTCGCTATTACGCTGCGTCCCGCTGTGCGTCGCGGCTGAAATTACGCCGCATCCGGTTTGAAGAAGAGACACGCGGAGAGACGCCGCGCGGGTGCGGCAAGGGACGGGAGCGCGCTGCGGACGCAAGGTGAATTTATTAATTGGAAGGACGGCCTCGCCTCTCCGCCCTCGAGGGATCTTTACTTCCTTATCGAGAGAAAGAGAAAGACGGACGGAGAAGACGGAAGAAGAAAGAAAGAGGGAGTTATCGAGGATGACGTATCGACCGATCGGTATCGCCCCGCTGCGTAACTATGGTTGGGAGTTATCGGACTACTTGCGTGCTCCATCGCGTCAAGTCGAACGTCTTGGAAAAAAAGGCTACGGAAGGGTACCTCCTACGGAGAGCGGGCGTGCTTCTACTGGGTAAGTTCCATTTAACGCTTGTGGAATCATTTCATCCTTGTTGTTCATCAAATATTAAACAAGGATCAACGATGCTCGCGAGCATTGCGAGCGTTAAATGAAACGTAGCCTATACGCCGAACGGAGGCAATCAAAGAAAGCCGATTGTACACCCTGGTGTAAGGAGAGTCGCCGCGAGCACGCTTTATCCGGAGGAGTGAATTACGCGATACGTCCGCGATCGCGACGAATCATTTATAAACTATCTCGCGAGAGACGATCGGCGCGGCGGCAAAGCCTTATCGCGCTCGAGCATCGATTGCCGATGCCTCTTTTATCGAGACACGCTGCCTGCCTTGCACGACGCGACGGAATTTTCTTTGTACTTGGTATTTAACGGTGCATTACAGTTTCCAGCTGACGCAATTAGCTAATTGCGTAAACAAGCGATATGTAATTAGACGCAGAACTAATGTGACCTCGACTTCGCCGGTTACCTTCCTGTTACCATAAGCGAATATCGTGAAAGTCATACATTTGTAAGAGATTTAATCATTTCCTTTTTCTTTCTTCTAGCTTTATAAACAATTTTTTGTATCTGATAATTTATGTAAAATAAATATCTTTTCCACATTTTTACAAGAATACAGCTATCAAGGCACAAATTTTGTATCGCTGTCAAAGCTAGCATAAATATAAATTTCAAATTCTCCGTTTTGAGAAGAAAAGAGTTGAGACACAGTCAATCTCTTTCATTGCTGCTATTGAATTATTTGCGCAATTTATTTTTCCCAGAGAATATGTTTCTCTTTCTTTTCTGGTACCATTAAAACGAATCCTATATTGCAATGTCTCAAGGACATATAAACATTTTTCGCACACTTTAGCGGGTATCTCACGAGCTGCGCGATAACGAGCATCTCGCAACAAACCTCTCGAGTTCGTAGCTATTCGCAACGAACCTCTCGAGATCTCGAAGTTAGTTTGCTTGCCCAAGAGGATCAAGCGAACGAGTCAGTGCAACATGGGGCCCAGGGGGCCACGTGAGGTCCCGCGGATCGGGGTCCGATGGGTAGTAGAAGGGACCTCGTACGACCGGAGAGAGAACCGGTCCTTCTTCGGCCCTCGTTCGACTTGACCGCCATTGGCGTAGATACTCTAAGTGTGGGTGCTAAACTGAAAACATTGGAGATTGTATTGTCTCTTTCTGCGAAGAAATTTTCATAACTCTGGGTTGCGCTTGATGTTAATGTATATAATAATAAAAACATGATTTAACGTGCAGTTTTTTTAACTGCCATTGGCGTGGATAACAAGACGAACAGCCCCAAAATATTGGTCTGCATTTTGCAGTTTGTAGAGAAAGAAACTTTAATACCGTTTGTGATCTTGATACCTGAGTATGTTGACTTGAGCGTCTCATCGAGCAATTTATTCAATTTTGCTCTCATCGATATAAGAAAAATTAATGTAAAGACATATATTCGTCATTAAATATTTACAATATCGTGAATCAATATTCATAAGGAGATAAACCGATCCATCTTTAACTGATTGCAATCTGGAATTGGGCTCGAAATACGCCTAACGCATGCATAATCGTACGCAGCAAGTGCAGGTTCGTGTGCAAAATCAAGACACTTTTTCGCCGATGGCCTTCCTTCCTGTCTCTCCCTCTCCGTCCGGGTCATTAACCTCGGACCGTTTCGCAGGATATTCTTTATATGCGCGACGAAGAAAAAAAAGAAAAAAGTGTGGTCCTCATCCTCCTCCTTATAAATGTCGTTCGTGCATAGCGAACGTGCAATCAATTACGATACGCAGCGCATTTCTTTCGTTTCGGGCTATCAGTCCCTATATAGCACGAGTTGTCCACGTTCGAGCGGTTTACAATCACAGAAATGCGCCGTGGAAAAAAGGTTGCGAAACGAGCACTCGCACAAATGACGATCTACCCGATTGCATGCGTCTTGGGCGTTCGGTACAATGTTGCGAATAAATAAGGCGGTCGCATTTGCATCCGCGCGAAAACAGCGGAGCGGAGCCGCGCCGCGCCGCGCCGCGCTGCGCTGCACCGTGCCGGTCTCGCGTGTTAACTCGAGTTATCGCGAGTCCGCAATCGAAGCCGGGGGACCAAGAGTTCAAACGGGTGACCACGGTAATTGAACCCGCCTACACACGCCACAGAGAAGATCGCGTCCAAAGTGTTTCTTGAGTAAGATGAACGTTCGCGGACCTAAGTGCCGTTAGGCCGCCACCCCGTCGTCGTTGTCAACGGCTGTCACGCGGCAAACGTGGCGGACCACGTTCTCGCGCGTATACACATGTGTACAGTGTATACGCACGTGAATACGCGTGATCGGCAAGTGAATGCTCGCGCGCAAGAATCGCTCGCTCCATGTACACCCACCTGCACGTCGCGGAGGTGAATCGCTGCTCGCCCCGCTCGTATATAATTCACACGGGGTGGGGGTCGGATACTGTTAACCGTCTGCGTCTGCTGTCAGCCGTTCTCGGAGAAGATACGGGAGAGGCGTGAGGATTTGTTCCCTTTTCGTGCTTTTTAACGCCTAGATTTCAGGTCAGGCTCGAGATGCTAAATTAACAAAGAATAATCCTTTGTGGAAAAGGATTTCAGGATAGAAATTATATCATCAACGTGCTTTGTTGTCTGTGGATGACATCATAATCGTGCACGGATAGTAGGTCATCGATAATCCGCACCTTTGCCGAGTATGCACGTCCCCTAGAGCTGTTGTGGAGCAGTTCTTAACTCGCTGCCTCTTCATGGCACATTCAAATATCTTTGTAATTGCGACACTCACTGTAATACATCGCTTTTCGTCTTACCCGTTCCGTGAAACTGTTTACAGCAAGAGAGATAAGCAGCATCACTTCTTTTCGCGCTTGTTTATGGTGCATGCTGCAGGAAGACTGAAATCCGCAAAGGAAGTGCGTGTACCGGAATGCGAGGACGTTGCGCCGCGCTGCGCTTTGTTGAGTGCGTTTAAAGAAATGTCCGTGAGACGAGCAAGGGCCGTAGCAACCCTTCGTCCATTCGTGAATAAGAAAGGAGGCGGCCTTTGTCTCCGTCGACGCGAACAGCAAGAAATTTACCCACGATGCTACATGAAGCGTTAACGGGCTACTTAGCTGCGAGCAATTAATAACTCGAGAGAACGATAATAAATATTACTTACATCCGTGACAAATTAATGTGCAACCCGAGTCTCTCGAACTCCCGTGGTGTCCAGCGGATTTAAACGGCCAATTACTAATTACAGATATCCAGTGATCCAAGTAACGGTAACGCGGGATTCGCATTGCCCGCTGTATGCTGTAATTTAATTATCGGCGATTAAATCGTTTAATGCGCTGATTTATACAACTCGATAGAATCGCGCTCGGCAAAATGAGACGCCGCGGATCGTTTACACTACGACGCCTTCCTCACGCATCCGCCACTTTCTCCGTGGGTGTAACGCACCGGGCGCGACGCATTTAAATCTTCTCAGCCGTCGCGCTAATTATTGTTATCCGCGTAAGTACGGAACGAGAAATGTGAATCGACTTGCAAGAAACGATTTCGCCATAGAAGGCCATCGATGACGAGAACAACGACAATAACAATGACAACGTCGACGACGACGATGATTACGTGAAATAAACAACGATCATCATAAAATTATTTTTCCATACGGTGCACGACGCGATACGCACTCTGCGCTGCCAATCAAGGTATCAACGCATCTGGTCACCATATCAAAGAGCATCGTTCTTCGTATGTCCATCTCTTTTCTTCTCTCTCTCTCTCTCTCTCTCTCGGCAAGTCAAGCAGCCATTGCAAAGAGCGATATACCGTGATTCGCAAACGACCGCCATGCGCCCCGAGGTTTGAACGTTAATTGAATAATTTGCATCCCACCTGTCCGCTTCCGAGAGGAATGCAGGTGTGACGACAGGAGGTCAGAGAGAGAGTCCCACTCTTTATGCTCCAAGGGAAACTCTAATCTTTTGACTTAAAGCGAAGAAACATAAACAACACCGAACCGTATCTCGGAGAGACCAAGCGGATGTTAAGGTGACTGCTTTAAACAGGGACGGGAAAGGAAGAACAAATTACATGTTTTGCCACGCAAAATGCTCAAGTTCCGTACACGAAACAAACGATCTTGATTGCAAAAACGGGACAGCAGTTACGTACGTACGCGAGTCTTATCAGTCGCGAATGATCGCGGATTTCGATCGCTATGACAACGATCGTGCTTGTAGAAGAGTTTCAGCCATTTCTAGAAATGAAATAATCGTAAATCAGTTTATGGGAAGTGTCAAAAATGAAACCCGCGGAAGAGCTCGATACAGGACGTGCGCTTGTTGTTCAGGAATTTCACCTAGGCAGAAATACCGTCCTGCAAGTATCGAGAGAGAGAGAGAGAGAGAAAGAGAGACCGGTTATTGCTCAGCATTCCGGACCGTCGGCCAGATGTCATCGGCTAAGGCAGTCTTATCGAAAAAGGCAATTGGAGTACGTCGATTTAATAGGATTGTATCGATTTCAGCCGCCAAATACCTTGTTGACGCACTATCTGCCTATCGGATCTTTAAATATTTACAAGATCTGCTTTCGAATAAACAATCGCGTGATGTTACAAACTAAAAGAGAATACCAAGAAAATACTAGAAAAGAGAAGTGAGAAGATACTCATTGTCAGTAAGAAAATATCTTAAAGACGAAAATATAAAAATGGAAATAAAATAGAAAAAATGAAAAGAGTAGACTAATAAAAATAATACAAGTTATTAATTATTGGATAGACTTTTATATTATAAATTGAATTTTGTAATTGAATAAAATTTCAATTTTAAAAATTAAAAAAATTTTATTTATAATGCAGAAAAAATTTTAAACGATACTTAACACATGTTATTTGCGTTAAATGTTTAAAAAGTTTCGTATCTGAAATTCACAGTTCATCAATTAGAAGTCAAGTGAATTAAGAGATGATTTGTGAGTTGAAAAAATTGTTGTTGCCGTGCAAGGCCAAGAATGTGATTGTCTGTACGTATATCTCTTTCTCGATTTAGCTCAAACTCCTTCGAACCTTGTATGGCCAGAACTGTCACAAGAAACAGTTCATCGAAGGGTGACGACGACGACATTCAGACCGTATGAGGAGGCGACACTTCTCTCGTCGTTTCAACAAGATGACACGTGCTACTCCAGAAATCCAATCCAATCATTACTATTCTCAGCATGCGCTATAGAAGTGACACGTTCAATTTAAGTTCAATGGTAATGTGATGTAATAATAATGATAGATTATGCGACTACAATTTGCATTCCCCTTTCAATTATGATAGATGATCAAATATATGTGTAATTGTAATTAATATTATGTATTATAAGTATTAATATATTAATAATAATTATTTTAAAATATGTATATATGTATAGATTTTGTCGTTAAGATTATCTTTCATAAATATTCAAAATAGTAGAAATAATAATAAAATAATTGAACGCGATATCACTATATATATAAGCAAGTATAGCTTTCGCATGTTCCAGTTTCCAATTATCAGTTACGTGGAATTGGTTCGACTGGTCTTTCAAGAAGGAATGCGAGCGAATACTTCCACTCTCGTCCGACATCTAGTTCATTGATCGTAGCTGGACGCATAGGCGATCGGCAGACTTCGTTAACCGCTATCCATTTCCGTCCGTCACGAAAACGAAAAAGACTCGCGGAGAAATCGCCGCGATCTCTCATTCCTCAGGGACAAAACCGCGCCGGACGTGTAGAAGAAAGGAATCCATGAGTGATTCGGTTCCTATCGTGGATATAAGAGGAACAAGCAGACCAACGGAATACCTGGACTGCACACCTGCGCAATGCAGACTTGGCATAATCGATGCGCGAGAAGCCAGGCCGGTTTAGTAGCCACCGGTACAACGCCGGGTCCGATTAATCGAGCGTTTCCATCGTCCTTACTGCGACAATGAACTTGTACTTTTACCGGACACGGCCGAGAGTGTGTGTTTGCCGTATAATCGATATCGCGGCAAATTCACGCGCGTATGAGAGGATCGCAAATAGGAAGGCGCGAGGCTACGTAAAAAGTGCCGTAGCTTATTTGTTACGAAGCATAAAAACTTGATCTGGATGGATCAAGACGATCGAAGCTTAATGTTCCGTCATAATTTATTTCTGAACGATCATCCCGATCGGTTAGTCGATAAGCTCGAAATAATTTGTTTGAGGGAACATCCGGTGCATGGAAATTCGCAATTAGGAGATTACCGTCGTGGTAGGGATGAAGAAGGCAGATTTAGCAGATCCTCAGCGATGCTAAAATAACGATTAGCGCTAAAAAGAACGCTATCGGGGGGAGCGCGTCCGGGAGCTTTCCATTAAAATCGCCGCAAAGAGTCTCTCGCCGTAATTTCACGTCGTTTCTTGCAGCTATCGTCGGATCTACCCGAGTAGTGTACGCCACTACTTTAAGGTCCACGGCATAAAGGCGGGTTTTGCGCTCCTTTACGACGGTATACGCCATACACTAATAACTCACGGTCGAACTATCAGATACGTATACACTCGCGGTGCTTTTCTCTCTTTGTTCCCCATTCGTTCCCTCTCCCTTTTCCTATCTTCCCGGGGAAGTTACCGGGCTCATTGTTGCTTGCTCGACGATTCGCTCGCGCGAGAATGAACGGCGATTTATCGCGGCGATGGAAGCGAGCCTGCAGCCCGCAGGACCTTCTTTCTCGTGGCAGGACGCCGACCTAAAGGAGAGAAATGGGGAGGAAAAGAGGGGGATGCTTTACCACGAAGATAAATACTTATTCCTGTGTGACTTTATCACCGACGGATGCGTTACGATCGATGGCCGAGTGCGCGTACGCGTACGTTTGTAGCCGCGTAACGTGCACGATAGCGCGCGAGCATAACTCGCGCGTTACAACTCGCCGGAGAGGGGAACAGGTCGCGCGAGGAGGCATCAGGGTGACCCAGCAGAAATATTTGGCAAAAGAGCTTGACCCAAGGCGAGATCCATCCGATAAGTCCTCGTCGCAGGATGAATTGGGGTTTGATTGCGTGTAAAGTTACTTTAAACGAAGCGCACGGAATTTTAGCACGGTCGGACACGGAACGGTCGTTTATGTTACTAACGAAGCGGGTCATTGGCACGATGCATGTGCCAGTTAATGCACCGGGTGTTATTGCATTTTGCACTCCGAATACATAAAGGGACTGCCAACATGTACTGTTAATTATAAGGATTGATTCGCCCTGACAAATGAAAAAGGAAAATAAAAAACGATTCATGTTATAGGATTGGCGAATCTTTTTCGGATTCTACAGATAATTCTATATGGTACATTAATATTGTTACTCTGCACTTCTTTTTCTTACTTGCGTGCCACACTTTCTCGTAGTTATGAGAGTTATATCGGCAATCGTTCAAGTTACATCGACAACTGGTGAAACTCCGGCAAATAAATTTGCGTAGCGCATCGTCGTTAATCGATTAATCTAAGATTCGCCCACTCAGGCCTAGGTTATATCAACTCGCTTGAAGAGATCTGCGTATCGCACTTTCTCTTCGATAGCATTCTGATATACTATACCATCTTGCAAAGTCCTTACATGATTCATCAGAAGTTACGATCAACGACAAAACTGCAAGATGTCGCATATTAATTATATTAACGTAGAAATCTGATTAATGTAACGTACATGAATATCATACTTGGAATCGGTTATTACCGTTATTGATACGATGCGAATTTTTTAAAACATGCGAAAGAGTTATGGGTCGTTCTCAGGATTCTCAGTTGCCTGTTGATTATCAGAGATCTACAAGACTAACGATTTATGCAGATACTTATGTGCAGACAAGATAATACAACAAAATAGAATAGAATAGAATGTATTGATGTCAAACTATACCATCTACAGTTACTCAGTAATTTTTAAATTAAAAATAAGATGTATGTATATCTATAAAGCATATGAAAAAATACTACGTAAAACAAATTAACGAGAATTTCAAAAGCCTAACAGTAAAACAAAAAATTCGATAATGGTGGAATAGAGCGAAGAACTGAACTCGTGCGATATTCCATAGAACAAGCAACTGACATTCCCTGGAACGACATCTGTTCTTGGCTGTGTTCCGCGTTCTCTTCACGAGAGCGTTGTCTGCACGCCGGTAATTGCGATCGATACCATCTTGTCCGCTGCTTCGTCTTCGTTGTCGTCTTCGAAATTAAACGACCGAGCATTTCTTTCATCGAGGACGAGGCAGACCAGTGCAGAGTGTAACTGTCAGGACGTTTGAAAAACCCGGTCCCGGTATGTATGCAGCTTGTGGCATGCAGCGGATAAACGAAATAACTAAAGATTAACTATACAAGGAACGTATTATAAAAGCATGATATATATTATTTCAAGAAGCATCAGACATTAGCATTAAAAATATTTTGCTTCTTATTAGTGTTGACAAATTCGTTTTACAGTTTTTACAAACAATTAAATTGATAAGTTAATTTGTATTAGTTTAATTGAGCCGGAGTGAAATAATTTATATTTTATATTTTATTGTTTTAAAATATAGCAACTTATCTGTGTTGAAATAAAATATTTACAAAGATAGAAAATTGTAATATAATTTATTGTGATAATTTTTCTCTGGCGAGTGTACTGTTAGTTGTCAAATAAAATACTTAATACATAATTTATAGAAACAAATTAAAATGCAGAAAATATTTTGTTGGTTGTATAAAATATAAGTTCTTTTATTGTGTTTAGTCTTTTAATATCATTTGATTCTGTGAGTAACGGAAATGCATATTTCTATCTGATATAGTATACCAAGGTTTTTTACGACGTCTCCCTCATCTGCCTTGGAGGGAGTCGTGCGACGAAGCTTACAATCACGAAGCGAACATGGGAACGAACTCGGATATAAACGCGCAGGTGTGGTCAAACATTCACAACGAGTAATCATATGCTATTAAATGAGTAAAAGAGAGAATGCAAGAATACAGCTTTGCAAAGAAAGATTTATATTTAGTTCTGTTATTCACCGAATAAAAATTTATGCGTTTCAATAAAAGATCATCTTTGTCCCGATCTACGCTTTGCAGTTTTGCATCGCTACAGCGTGTTCCGGTTAAGATCGAAATTGAAAACTGATTAACAATAATCGCGCGTTCAAGATTTGGATTATCACGGAAAATTGACTATAAAATTTCACGTTTATGCTCGCTGTTACGAAGGCAATTTATCTCAAGAATACATATTTCAAAATATTTGCAGTTAAACGAATTAGATGGGCGTGAAAGCATGTTACATGGTCGGCGCGGAATATTAATAATTATATTTGTCCCGTTAGTTGAGCACTAATTAGTACGCTGTAAATAAAGGCGCGCGGGAATGCATCGCCGTCTGTGCCGGCTGATCGCCGGCAAAAATCACATTCTTCCCATCGAAGTTAGGGGCTTGCCGCGTCGACGGCGATTGGCATTGACCTTTACCATCACGCTTTGCGTTACTTCCCCCGCGCGCGAAGAGGGAACGATGAATGAAATGATCCTGGCCATTAATCGTCGTGTCGTCGTTTCGCACGAAGGAACGCGCGCCGCGGTGCCGAGTTATGCTGATTTCAATTAATTCCGAGACATTCGCGTTTTTCCCTTCGTTGCTGGAGGAGATGCGAGAAGAGCGTGGAGTTCGCAGAATCCTTTGCGCGCGTTGAGCCTATCATCTTTATGCAGCGAACGAAGAGCGAATTAAAGTCTTTACACGATTGATAGCTTCGAGGCATCGAATCGAGGTTATTCTCGTATAGTAGCCTCGGGACAATTCGTGATAGAACGGGAGTAGATAGGCGCTATATATAAAACACTTTATAATTAAAGTCTTCCATAGGAGTAATGATAATCGACGTAATAGCCCGAAGAAATATGGTACTGAGATGTATGCCACGGATTTCTTCGGACTCCGCGCAAGATATTAATGCGGCATGCTGCGTCTCGTTTAATGAGCGATAATTACGCAAACAAGAGAGAATAAACGATTACGCTGATAAGAAACTTGAGATTAAGTTAGTGCGGGCGCCGGTTGTTCATTAACATTCATCGGGCGTGCTCTTGTAATTGTTGCGGCGATTCAAGCAAGAACTGTAATATATGCGAGTAAGCGGACGCTTTTCTCGATTCAGTAATATCGGAGGATGGAAACTGTTAAACGAAAAAACCGTTAACCCTCGAGTCATAAACCCGAAGTAGCGACAGTCTCTTTCAGTAGTTGGGATTACCGATATAACACGTACACTTGTGTGAAATTTCATCACGCTGCTCTTCAGTACGCCTCTATGATGGAAAGGGCCGCTAAGTCGGGATATATTTCATAAGAAATTATTTTCGAAATTAAGTGGAGCGTGGTTGAAATCTAATCTCCGATGTGCATGGTTTGCGGCGTCGACATGACGTGATTCTCGATTTTATCTCATAAGTGCAATTCCATATTTAGATTCAGCAATAACCGCACTTTATCGGCCATATCACTCATGATCGCCGTACAATCGAGCAAGATCATTCTTGCATGATCGCACTAACGACGCTTTCGGTTGGCCTACGTTCGCGAAATGTCTCTAAAAATGATGACAAACAATATAAGTTAAATCCAATAGAAAGCACGGTTCAAAAGTACGGATTCAGATTGCAATCGTATCGTTCATATATCAAAATATTCATTTTCAAACATATACGAGAATAACTTCCGAAGTCCTAAAATATTCACCATTGTCTGCTTTTCACTTCCGATCAAATAAAAACCAGAATGCTTCGAACTTTCGATCGTGGGCGCACTATTCCGATCACATATCCACCAATATGTATTACAGGCTCATATTTATGTGACTCTACAGCCAAATGCAATGCATCGATTTTATTATTTAGCTCGAACTATGATAGTTTGATTCGCTATTCAAGGTTCTATGAGAGTAACGTGTATCATAAACCGCGACCACTTCGCGAGAGATATTTATATCGCGAGCTCTTTGTCAAAGCACTGCGACAGAGAATCACGCACGGCAATGACGACAAAAACGACTCCCGACTTTCCGTATAAGCTTATATCACGAAGAAGAAGTACCTTGGACCTAATCTTTCTCTCTTTATCCTCTCCGCGCGCGATTCAAAAAAAAGAAAAACATCGGCTATAAACTTCCGAGTAGTTGATACAACCCCGCTATCTTCTGTCGTTACAAGTACGGCCTCTAACTTGTAAACTACGTCGTAATTAAGATGGTAAGAAAATATATTGGCTGATAAAATGTTAAAGATACAAGGAGGTATCAACGAAAATTTCGTATCATGCAAAGAGAAACGTACAAATAACAATGATGTGATGAGTCTTGAGTAGTTGAGTAGAAAGATTTTAATAAGAGCCGACGCGTGCTTTGTTCACAGAAAAAAATCGTTAAAAGCTTAAAAAATGATTTCTCTATAAATGATAAAATAATAATAAAAAACTTTTAAACAGATAAATTCAATTAACATTAATTATAAATATTGATGTATAATTATATCAAATTTATTAATAATCATACGCATTTACTTAATAACGTGATATTTATCGATAAATATTTTTATTATTTCTGTTGCGAAATTAAATACCACACGGTGCATTACATCGTTCGTATTTTACGCGAGAGCGCTACGTTGCGTTCATTGAAGTCTCTCGGGATCTCACGGAGACTTCAACGAATGGAACGTACTATCTTCTCGGAATGTTCCGTGAAATCTCAGGAGATTTCAATGAACACAATGTTATTATCCGCACGTGAAATCTATGTAATACAATGTTTAATTTTGCAATAAAAATAATAAAACATATGCTGATGAGCACAAGGAGTCATCATCAACAATGATATTAATTCATACCATAAAATCGTATATGTTGCGATATTATGAAAGTTAGAATACTAATGACATCACTGAAGATTAATATGATTATGCAGTTATGATCACGATTACAATTATATTTAATATTACCATGAGAAAATGACCCGTTAAAATGCAAATATGCTTCATCGGCATTCAACATTGTAAATTGTACCTTTCGATATGATTATTTTCTAAAACTTTCTATATAATCATTCAATTAACTGGTAATACAAAATAGACAGCTCACCTATCTTCTAAATCATTCATCAGCTGTATTCAATAAACTTTAGAAGATAATTTAAAGAGATACTATAAAAGAAATCTCTTGATTTTATAATAGCAAAAATTATCTTGCTAGCTTATAAAGATATTTGTGCAATTAAGTTTTTATACATATATACATAAAATAATAGTAAAATAAAAATGATTTATCTAGATTTCTATAACAAAAAAAGGAAAATGTTCGCGATCTAAATAATGGACTCAATTACTTATACGAAAAGATAATGCGCCATACAGATTTTTTTAGAAGAAACAGAAACGACAATTTTTGTGAAGAAAAATTTATCTAGTTTTAAAGAAGAACGTAGGAAGATAAATGAAACAAAATACATTTATAATAAAAAGATTTTGTTGCTAAATTTAGAAACGTTACCATGCATGGGAAATCAGTTTCCAGTGTTATTATCTAAAAAAGAGTGAAAATGAAATTCGCCACACGATCTGCTCACTTCCTTTCATTCCGCTTTCTTCTGCATGGCTTGTGTTTTGTTTGTGACTAAAGAACAGGAAGGTGTGTTTACATTTTACCTTCGTCGTCAAAAGAGAAATGTAGATTATAGGGTCGTACGGGCGGTAAATGAGCCTCAAGGCCGGTTTCATGAACGCATTCAAATGTTAAGTGTACACTACTCTTTCTTTCTTTCTTTGAAGCACAAAAGGAACTGGCACGCGGTGATGATGTTGAAATATTAAAACGAACCGGATCAGACCTTGTCGGCGATTCATTGTACCGGTTTATCTCACCTTAGACCAGTTTTTAGGGAAGAGCAATGGGAATTAGTTTCTGTTACCTAGTGACATCAATGTTACGATCGTGTCTTTTTAGGACAGGTGTCGTTTACGACACCACGATAGTCTCAGAATTTCAGAAGAACTAGACTATGCACCATATGCTTTCAACGAGCGGATTACAGATGACGATACCGTATACCGTGCTAAATCCCACGGCAAGTAAACGAAGAGAAACTATAGCTAGAAAGCTAATCTCGTTCAGTAATCTTGATTTTATAATTAATTCCAGAATTAACGGAATTTGCTTTACCAATAGAAGGAATCTGGTTGAGCTAGCTCAGCTTACGAATAATATTTGAAACGCTCATTATACATATATAAACAATAATATATAAATATATAAACATATCTAATTCCGAATTATATAAAATCAAATTAAACATGAACAATTTTTATGTAACACTGAATGAAGACAACTAAATATAGGTCAAAATCTAAAAATAAAATTAGCCATAACAGATTTAAAAGAAGTATTGCAATTTTTTGTTTAATACTTCGCATATTTTAATAATTTAATGTAACGTTTTATGTAATTAAAATAACGTCATACAGACTATTTATTTTAAAAAAGATCGACTTTTTGTCATAAAAAATCTATCGTGTCTTCTTGTATACGTGTGATAAAACAGTGTTGTTTCTTTTCACTTTTCCACTTCCTCATCACCGTCGTGTAGAAACAGAGAAGCCGCGAAGAGCGCGTGCAGTTAGCAAATTCCTCGGTGCTTGCAAGTGACATTACCATTGGTCTCACACGCGGAAGCAGAGAATGTGGAACGTCGCGGTAAATCGACGCGAAGCGCCAGGGACGTATACATGTGAGAGCTCCTCTTTCCGGGAGGTCAACGAAACCGTAAAGAAGCCGGAAATGCGGGTTTCTTGCGCGGAACATGGACGTGTACTTATACCCGTTGCGGTGGCGGTGGCGGTGGCGGTGGCGGTGGCGGTGGCGGCGGTCCAGGGACGACTAGGGTCGCGTCGACCACCTTCGGGATCGCCGAGCTGACGATCAATCGAGCACGATCGTAACGTTCGATCGATTAAGGATCGATGCCTCGCGTGCTTGAATGCTCACTGCACGCGACGTTCATTGCTCTCCGAGCTCATTCGGAGCGACGTTCGAAGCTGAGTATCTCGCCGAGTCCCGAGAAAAGACACCAAGTCATCCGGCACATTCCGATCTTTGAGTAACTGTCCCGACTCTTAACGATACATCGATATTCCCGTTGACGCTATGGTATAATTCTTGCATACGTCAGGAACGTATGAATAGAAAATTGTTCTAATAATATCATGAGAGGAAAGAGAACTTGAGAAATCTTGAAATTTCACTCAGCTTATCTTATCTACGATTGAGCGTTTATAACACTTATAAAGCGTTTGAAAAATTTTCTCTAAAGCTTGATATCTATTTTATAATTATGCACAGCATCCAGAGAGAGAGAGAGAGAGTTTTCTCTATTACTTTCAGTCATCTTTAATGTGCCATAATAGCTTTTGTAATTTTATTATATACACTTTTCATTTACCGTAAGATAAATTAAAATAAATTGCTGTATTATTAAGATTGTCATTGCAACTGTACAGTTATTTTCAATTGTCAGTTATATTATTACACTAGTAATTCAATCGGGCACGAGTAATCTACTTTGCGCTCGCGTTCCGCATAAGTCATAATGGTAATTTCTTTATAACGTTTGCCGCATCGCCGTCAAAACTATTCTAATGAAGATCGCTGCGTGCGAGTCGCGCGAGGAATCTACGAGTACATCGATGTTAACAGGGATAGGAATCCGCAGCTACACGACTCGTAATTGCCATAAACAACCACGTGCAGTCAGATATTTTCTACGTTTCTGGAATGCCAGGTTGTGTAGCGCGGGAGATAAGTGAATAGTGGAGGCAAGTAAATTAGCTCTCTCATAATGGAGCCACCATGCGTGTATGTATGTGTGCGCGCACCGGTTAATAATGTATTCGCGTCGTCCTGTATACTGTTTCGATGCTCCGCTTTTCGTAGCATCTCGCCGCCAGGAAGAAAACCTTTCCCGTTAATTAGTTTGCCGTTAATTTCACGGAGATTCCGCCCAGCCGATAGAGCGGGCAATCGCTCTAACGAGTGAACGCCACTCTACCGGATTTCGTAGAGCAGTTTGCCGCACGGAACTCGCGTTTCGTCGAAGTATTAAATTTTATAAGCCACAAGAAACTGTCCCTCTTCGGTTTGTGAGCTTTTACAACAACTTTATTTTGTTGTACATTTGCACAATTTGATTCCATATAGATATATGCACATAATAAGAACATAGGGGATATAAGATCGCTGCAAATGACATTTTTATCAAGAAAAGGGAAGTGTGAGATATCTTCATTTTTACTAGAAAAGTTGTCTAATTCTATGAATTACGACTTATTTTTAATTTTATATCTATTCTAGTAATAGAATTATATATAAAAATTGATCTTTTCCTCTAATACATAATAGAAACAATTTAAACAAATTAATAAATAACTAATATAGTATTAATTTAAAAAAATTGTTTAGTATTATGACACAACTGTGTACCAACACGTAACAATGACATTGCCACATAATATTTATGCAACATCTATTTCGAAATAATATTGAGTTAACTGTGCATTAATTAGGCAGACAAAGGAGCATATGAATATTCTACCCCGGCAATACTACGAAGAGTATGTAACGACTGTGAAATACTGGAAATCATTGCTACATTCTGTCACGGTAAAGTCCGCCACACAAAGAAACATTAGATGCATCCAAGGAACGAGCCTGGCTCGCGTCGCTTCGCCTAAGCGTTCCCACGTGTTACTAGGTCACTATACTTTTTAAAAGCGAGTACCGTATATTCACCTCAACGGGCAATCTGAAATCTTCTTCGGGACCGCGGCACGATAGAGTCGCTAACGTGTTAGCGTTTAGTCTAGTCCTCTTCCGAAGCGAACTGAGAATTAGTAGTGTAACCGGTTGTACGCGGCGAAACGTAACCGATGGAAAAAGAAGTAAGTAAAAGAAAAAAAAAACGAAAGGAAGAAAGAAAAAGAAATGCCGCGAAGTTCGAACGCACACTCCGACGAACGCGCTAATCGGCACGGTGAGAGTAATATCCATTAGTAGTCCCCTACAATTCAAAGGCTACCGACAGCCTCTCGACGCTTTTATTCTCGCGAAAAAATTCACGCCTTTACACACCGTGCAATTATCTACTTACGGGCATTACACTTGCAACCGGCAACACTTACATCTACTTTGCCAGCTGTAATTACACGGCTGAAAGGCAATTCGCCGCTAAGAGGCGACGCGCAGCAGCGTTTTACGGGTAATTAACATTCGTCTCTCAATCGGGGCGAATTGTCGGGTCGCGCGGGATGCGCGATACTGGCCTCCGCTCGAGCGTCTCCCAAACGGTGGACGCAACACCCCGCGATGGGTTTACACTCGTGTGATTTCCAGGAAACCCATCGCTGCGCTGTTATCGAGGCGAATTGGCGCTCGTAAATCCTGGCACTTACCATTACCGTTACCGCGCTCGAGGAAAGCGCTGAAGCGCGTCCCCGCAGTCTCGGCCCTTGAAACGCAGAAATAATCGACAGTGTAACCCGTGCGAACTTGGCGCCCGGGATGGCCTAGAAGAGTCGGAATGTTTGAGGAATAATCTCGCGGGGGCGGGATAAAGGAAGAAGCGACTGGTCCCGACTCTATTACGGTTTAGTTATGCCGCGAGAGTTCATCCAAGTTCTCGGCCACCAAGTTATTCGGCGAGACGTCTCAAGAATGTGTGCTCTTCGGTGCTGGAATCGACCTCATCACCGCTTTGACCTGCGTCGCCATCGCGGCGCCTGACGGAAAACCTTGAGGTACCGGCGAACAAAAGCCGGCGTCACGACTGAGAGAATTAAACCCTTCCTTAATCAGAAGATCTATCTTCCCAGGCCTAAATGCTATTATCCCTTAATTTTCGCAGCGCGATTTAATTCAAAAGCGACTAAAAAATCTTAAAAATAAATCTTTAATGGAAATTAGGCTCGTTTATGTTCCGTATATTCATTAAATTAGACACGGATGGCAAGATCTTTATAGGCCACTCCTTTGATTGTTGCAATGTTAAATTAAAATTTACTATTGTAAGATTTTGCACGATATTACTTCAATTGTAGTTGATTTTTTGTGTGTCTTTTATTGATCTACTCGTGTCAATAATATCGATAATGACAGGGATAATGTTATCGAACAAATCCTACCTCCTGCACCAAGAAAACTATTACTCCCATAGTTGACCTGAACAAACCTGATATAGTTGAAAAACAGACACTCGATCGATCGACGATTTGCGGGCCACCCGTTGCAACATACGAGAGAATCGATCCGTAGACATAATCGAGCAATCATTTTCAAGATGATTTACGAGATCGTGGCTGCGCCAGGTTGCGGTTGGTTTGCTCACCAAGCCTGTATTATCATAGCTCGCTTAACCAAAGTTAAGCAAAGTCTCTTGCCTGTATCTTGCGTCATAACAAATAATTTACAAAATATAATCGTCTTGTGCATTGTGCTCCCAATTTTTGTATAAATAATCTTTTCTTTTGAAATATATTATCTCAATTCATTTATTTTGGTAAAATTATTAGACTATCGAAAAATTGTGACTTCAACTCTTTGCTTTATCAAAATTTAAATGAATTTATCAATCAAGAAATCAAGAAAAAACAAACAATTAGAATAAAACGATAAAGGAAATGTAGCTCTCTCTTTCTTTCAACGAAACTATGTCAACATTACATAACGAATGATCCAATACTGTTTTACGCAACTTATTGTTACTTTGAATGATGGAATACCGTCTATATACATAATGACTATCTAAATATATACATAGCATTATACAACGTATTTCTGATGTATTAAGATTGTATCTGCATGATACGATTAAGGCTATTACGTATTACCGTTCTCTTTTTGGATCCAGACTACATTCTAAAGTCGATTCCGGCTGGCAAAAGTATTACTGTCATTATGCAGTCCGCAGGATACATATCATAAAATATAACGGTGACGGCAAACTGTGATGTTGCACGTAATTTTAGCTCGCGCTGTGTTATAAATGGTGAGATTCAGTATTACGACTGTGTAAAAAGCAAAGTATCTGAAATACACTTTTACATGGATACATAAAAAATATTGGACTTTCACGTGTCACTTTGGACTGTATCATATCGCGATGCAGATAAATAATTCTGGCGTCGCCGATGCCATCATCTTAAATTTACATCGCGATTTGCATTTATGCTTTACGATTTCTAAGTCTTTATTGATACAAATGTATTAAATGTATTAAATATCTATTAATTCCGTGTGGACACTCGCGGTGCGTCGAACGCACGCACAATCGCGAGGATAACTGATTTTTACTGATTTTTTTGATCGCGACGACAACAATGTCGCGCTATAAAATCGCGATGTCACGGCGACTTTCGCAACGACGACGGAACGCGGGCTTTATGAGCGAACGATTTGCCACCGTGGCGATGATGACCGTGACGACGGCTGGCGTTAAAGTTCTCGGCGGTGGCGTTCTACCCGCTTGAACTCCGTGCGAAAGGTTCAAGGCGACAGACATCGGAACCTGCTGAACGCACTAACCATACCGCTCACTCGTTTCACCGCGGGCGGATGATGCTCGAGCCGGAGTTCAGCGCGTACCGATTGCAGGGGAAGACGCGTGTGCTGTATACGCGCGTCCCGGTGCTGGAGGTTAGATAACGGTGTAGCAGCCAGGTAGCAGACACGAAGACGACCTAACCCGCAGGGCCGAAGAGAGCGGGAGGACGACGGAGATGGGGAGAAGAGACGGAAGAATTGCGCGCGCGATTCCAGAAAGAGAGGGACAGCGCCGACGTACATCATTTCAGACGCGCGCACACATAATAGCCTGAGAACAAAGATGACACGGAGGAGTACGAAGGAAGGAAGGCGTTTTGCCGGCCTTCTGCATCATCTCTATGCCTAGCCCAGATTTCGAGTCTCTTTCCAGAACGGTCGGCCCGGCGACGTTGATCGTGACCGGTCTCGTTTGACCCAAACTACTCAACTTGTTGCAGCTGTGATCGTCAATCCTTCACGAGGAGGCGAAAGAGAGAGAGAGAGAGAGAGAGAGAGAGAGGCATCGAGTTTCCGAGATAACGTTCCTCTCGCGAGAAACTCACTGGGGCACCTCGTAGCTGATATCTGACGGAGAAATGCGGGACATCGATCTTCCTCCAGATCCTTCCTAACCGTAGGAGAGGGAGGAAGAGAGAGAAAGCGAAAGCACACGGGACAACCGCCGTCAGAAGTTTCTCGCCAGGGGAGAATTCCGGAGTGGTAGATGAAATCGAAACGGGATGACCCGGATTAACCTGACGTGACGAAAAGTATCGAAGTATGCGTTGTAATCGAGCGTTGGACAGACAGGCGCCCAATTAAGCAGAGAAAGACGAACGTGGCACGGTGGGAGATTTTCGCGGAATCTGGCCACCGTTGGATCTCGTGCAGGCGTATACTCGTATATACTCTCTAATGCTTTTCTAACGACCGTCCGTGTCGTTATGACGGGACCGTGTGCCGGTTGATCTTCTCGTTCCTAGTGGGGCCGAGAGATAACTCGGCACAAATCCGATTCACGAAGTAACGGAGTACCATCTCCCGGCCATCTCTCGCTGCACGACTTTGATGAAACTCGACGCCACGTAGTCGCGTTGTTCGAACCGGGCCGGTGCTCGCGCGTAAACTTCTTTATTTAATGAAACACGAAGTTCCACGTCAAACTTATACATCGAGATATTCGAGCGGCAAGGATGTACGATGTAAATTGAGAAGTCGGGTGAGGGGAGCAAGATCGGTTGTTCGGGACCTTCAAATATGAGTTCGTCGTGACTACGGACCACCTGGCAGCCAGAAGTTACATACATTCCACAGGATTCTTGTGTCTTCAAGCAGAAAAATTCCGCCTGCAGCTGCCGTCAACGAGAAAAAGGCGTGCGCCCAGGAGAAGCGAAGAGTCTGTCAAACGTCCGATTGCGTATTATTAATCACCGCGGCAATCATTTCGCACGCTAATGAAACGAATGTCGTAATTTTGTATATAACATTGATACTAATCTTTAGAATTTATTGCCAATATCCGCTGGGATTTAAAGGTAACGCGCGCATTATTATACACACGTACGTATAGGTTGCGTTTCAGTATCGAGGATAATTCTCGTCTCGTACCTCGTGTAAGGCATTATCGGCGATAATTGTGAAGGCAATCCGAGGTAACGTCCTCGTCACTCGCGATATGATTTATTTCGCGTTTACGCTTTAGCGTCGGCGCGGCAACCGACATTTATCGGCCGTAATGGCGAATGCCGTTCGAGGAATGAAATCATCGCTTGAAATTGGACTAGTCCTTTGTTGCCCAACCGAAAAGGGCTGCATTCTCGTCGGTCGGTTTGCCGGAACGCCGTTACCACACCGCGTTCTGCGCGGGTCGGCAATAAATTATGAAGATTGATGTTTCGCAAATCAAAGCCGGTCTCTCTCTCTCCCTCTCTCGCGAAAGCAGCACTTCAGAAACGGTCGCCGCGTGAGGGGAGGAAAAGAGAGTTAAGCGACGACGAACGTCGGGTGATCTCTCAAAGAAATCGTCTCGCCACCTACGACGACCTCACGGTTCTCTCTATGGGTTAGGATTTTACGTGTCTCGCAGAGCCGGGACCGACCGGAGCGGGATCCGCTTGCTTGCGGATCGGCACGGCTCGGCTCGGCTCCTCGTGCGAGTTTTACGATGTCGTGTCGATTTGCAGATCTCTCGGCGTGGTTGACCCGTTTCTTCGTCAGTCGGACGGCGCGGTTAAGCGACTTTTAAGGTCTTCGAAAAGGCCGCTTCGCCTTTACGCTCGTATCAAGAGTTTACGGTTCACACGACCCCGAACGCCGCCGATCTTAGAGGCCATCACGACGATTTGCATGGTTCTGATACCGCTTGCCAGGCGTGCCGTTTCGGCTCCGGGACCGGCAGATACGCGTTTTCCTACCGTTCGTCGACAATCAACGTGAAACCGAGTAATTGACTTGATGGCAATGTCGAGCTAATGATAACAACGCGAAAAACGGCACACTTCCAACAGCCCGTCGCTGTTATGATTGAAAACCAAGAAGCGGCCACGAATATCTTCCAGCTGTGGCTCGAGCATCAAGTCGACCCATCGAGACGGATGACATTAAGTACATTTGTGGTACATGTACCTTCCCTGTTGAGATATCACGTCGAGAGGCGAACTTTGACATTTCTGACATCACGAGAATTTTGTTTGAGAACGCGCGAGTAACGCAAGATTGTTTATTTATGATTAACAGATCAAGCAATTCCTAATTGCTATGGCATGTAAAGAAAAGGTTAATCATTCGAAAAATCATGCACGATAAATATTAATTCATTTCTAAGTGAGTTAAAAAGTGAAAAGCGATAGGCATTAAGGTTTAATTTATGTTGAAATGTTTTCCTAAACGTTAATTAAAGTCGATTACAATGATTTAACTGAATGATTAACTGTTGTGTTAACGATTTAACTGTCACTGATTTGACTATCTTTCTAGAAAGAACATTTAAAAAAGTTTGAGAATCAATTGAACTTTAATCAATTTGATATCGGATATCTTGGAATGGAATAAATAATGTATTGAACTTACAAAATGTGATCATTAATCACTAAATAACAAATTTGCGTAACTAACATTGAAAGCAAACGTGTAATACATACACGTTAACGATATTGTGTAAATTGCAAATGGAATTTCTACGACTGCAGTCGCAAAAGAGAGAAATTTACAAAAATAACGGATGCGAATACTGAGAATACCTGAAGGGAGAGAAAGGTAAAGATGAAATGGCATAAGGCGAGTCGATCATGAGGTCGATTATCGCTGTAACGGCACTTCTTACAATAATTGACGGATCGTGTAGCGTTTCGGCCCAGAGCAAAATTGCCAGGTACAACAGCCTGCGACTACGATATGCGTGCCTTATGCACAGATACGTCCATCATCTTAATTGCGAAAGATACACATCTTAATTCGGATCAAGGACAGTCGCGTCACGGGCTCGCGCCTCGAGTAACTGATATGACAATTTATTGTTTACGGCTGGCCGCGATCGGACCTGTCGCGGCAGCGCGCGTGAACAATGAGCACTTGGAAACTCTACGACAATTTAACATACCCCATTGACCCGCGTATAAATGTTAACTGTATCCGCGACGAGTCATTCGAATAATCGTTTCGACTCTGACGTCTATCGCCGTAATATCTATCCGAAATAAATTATTTATACGTCGTAACTCATGTGGACTGACAGAACCATAAGCCATCGCTCGTGGTTGCAAATAGCACCTGCGTTTAAATTACCCTTTTACAGGCCGCGATCTACGCGAGTAGCAGCTACTGGTGACGTAAGTGGATGCAAGGCAGCGACGCACGGTCATCCTCGATATACGATCCCCGGGATCAAGCGCACCTTATTTTTCCCACAAAAATCAGCGGTTAACTGTAAAACGGCAGGTAGGTAAACGGATGCACGCGGACGCGAACGTGCTCGCGGGAGCGCGCCGCATGCTCGAGGGCACCGCCGCGCCGCGCCGCGCCGCGCCGCAACACACCCACTCCTCTCGTCCGCTAATGGAATTACCTGTTCGAGTTTACAGAAACCCATAAGCGGGGTTTGTGTGTCCTAAGAACACAGGGCGTGTGAACGTATGTGCCGCGCAGCGGCCGAGTGTGCGTGCGGACGGTACGCTCACGTTCGGACGCGAGCCCGCGCCAGCGCCCGCTCTTGCATACGGGGTTCACACGCGTGTAGGTGCACACGCGATGAAGCAGACGCAAGTGGAAATTATCAGCGCCTTCGCCTTCCATCGCCCGAGGCGAGCGACGACCTCCGCGATCCTCCCACCTTCCGTGCACATGAGCATTTTCCACTCGGACTTAGTCGCGTTACATTGAGGCTTCAATTCCATTTAGACGAGTTACACGCGATCGATTCCGTATCACGCGTACATGTTACATCATCGAGTGAGACCGATGGGTGCTCGCGTGCCTGCGTGATTAGAATATTGTTCTTTCATTCATCGTTATGAACGCCGGAAAGGCGTTCGACCGCGGAAGATTGCGTAACTTCTCATAATAGCTAATTATCACGGCACGTGGAGAAGGTATGTCTAGACGCTGACATTCTTCCTGAGGTGTGTGTGAGGCCGCGTATATTATTAATGATGCCGCGCGCGACGTCCGAACGACATTCCTACGCTGCCGAGCGTCCGAAAGTATCCGTTTATTACGTCGCGGTCGCATAATTAGACGAAGAAAAGGTTCGTAATTGCTCGGACGATTACGGCAGCCCATGCCGCACCTTTTCGTCGTTAGTCGTCCTTTTAAATACAAATCTACCGAGTTTTATTTATCCGGTCTAGCGGTACATCTCCGAGAGGAAGTAGCTCTATGCGTGACTGCACAACTTCGAGTATTCGCGCGATTTCTCGCGGGTTCCTCTTCCCAGGTAGTAACTCTCACATCTCCAATCCATTCGATCATGTCCAATCTATTCGACGCGATCTATTCGATCCACGCAAAATCAAATCACGTTGCACGACTTGTGTCCAAGATTGATGACTGGGCTTTCAGCTTTTTTCATTACACGCGCGTCTAATCCCTCAAACCACAACGGATCAGTAAGTGGTGAAGATACATTTGCATCCATCGCTACTTGCTGGGCCTACGCGCATACGATCATTTGTCAGAGTATGCGGTTGACCGGAAATCGCCATATTATCGTCCGTTCGCAGGACAGAAAACTCGTTTCTATGGACCGGTACCCTTCCACACCTACACGACTCTTTCAGACATTCGGGCTGCATCCGACGCGGAAGAGCCCGCGTCGGAGACGGCTCAACGTCAAACAATGGCCGTCGCTTGATCTGTGTATGTATTTGCTTTTGTCGTTTAATGGTGGCTTCGAGCGCGAGCAGAAAAGATGAGAACCTGGCGAGAAAGATGTAATACCGTGGGACCCAACGGCCTCGTTTCACGGTTTCTGCCCCGTGAAAGTGATCCGATATTATAACGAAAACACACTATTAGATCCAACATCTATCCGTCGCCGATCCAACATCCGTTCGAGATCGTGAACTGATGGATCGCGGTCATTTGTTCAGCACGATCGCCTTGTCTCGCGTTTGTCGCTCGTTCGTTCAGGCCGTTACGCAATCACGATTCGCGTCAAAGGTCAATACTTGAGATAATTCATCTCGAAGCTCTGACAAAGGCGCGATCAAAATGTCGCGGAGAAACTTGACAAAGGAAAAACGATTCTTTAGTGAGACACGATTAATGTGGTTTCAACGTTTCTTTTTTCTAAAAAAATTTTGTTGTAAAGTATTTTAGAAGCATTTCTTATTCTAAACATTCAAAATATAATATTAACGTTAATATTACAATCGTAATATTTTAATAAATTCATTTTTTTACTGGATCCAAAAATATATTTTACATCAAATATTAGTAAAAGTGTCACAAACAATTTTTGAATTATTCAAAGGTATGTATAATGTGATACAGGCTAAAAGTCGTTAGAATCTAAAGATTATGAAATATGTTTGATTAAAGGTATCTACTAAAATTTACCACAGCGGGACTAACAGTCAACATGCAGATTCCACAAGTAATTAAGCCTCTTCTTGAAATCACCGCGCTTGACAGAGCGCGTCTCACCTGCGGCATCGTTGAAGGAAGAAATAATCAATGATGCCGGTCCGTTGTCATTCAAGATGCCCCTTTTGCCGCGTGCCTTTACCGTTAAATCGCTAAAGCGGTTTTTCACAATTTCTCGGTAAATAATCCGATCTGTACGAGTGCTTCAACCGTAAAACGTCAAGTTACGTAGAGCGCGGTCCTCGAGGCAGCGTACGCGCCAATGGGGCAATGAATCATCCAGTAACGTAGCCTGTCTCGTCATTACTTTCCTTACTGATCGGTTCGCAGTTCGAAGACCAGCTTGTTCGTAAGGTCAAAAGCATTTTCGCGTCCGGGACTCGTTATCGAAAGACTTCCCAGGAACGGTGCTCCTCATTCGAGCTGTACGATCAAGAGCTCTCGGCTTGGCGACGAGTACCAGCGCGGCCATCGCTCAGCGATCACCGAGGGAGGACCGCGTCTTTCTACCGCGACATACCTCGTCGCGGCTTATTTCGCAGTCGACACGATATCATTCTCGGCCGGACGTTACGACGGATGACGATGACTTGGCGCGGACAGCGTTGCGAGAGCAGCTGCCTAGTCTGTCCAGTCGCGACCACACACGTACTCTCCCTTTCCACCGTGAAATCAAAGCCAGAGAACGTGCTCATTCCGGTGAGATTCCAGCGGGGCACTCTCGCGCGATCACGTAACCCCGCGATTGCTATCGATGGATTCCTCAGGAATCTCGCGGTCGTAACTTGGCGAGCGGCGAAGCTGGTGGACGGGCACGATGATGATATACGCGTGCGTAAGGAATTCGTTTTTTAACCTACGCGTCTTAAGGTTTGCGAAACATAAGATTTGCGGTATCGATGACTTACTCGATTTGCCGGATGTGAGCAACGAAACCGAAGTAGTCTGTCGCGCGATGCGAATAGGCACATTCTGCGTACCGAGCACTGTGGATGACGCATAATCGTGTCGATGAGCACGGAGAATTATAAATTACAATAGTATCCGCGCTTAATTGCCAAAGGATCATTAATCTATGAATGGCATGACAGGTTGTAACGTGCAGTTGTGCGAAGAAAAGGAAATGTGAATGCGCGCACAGAGGATCACGGTACGATTACTGAAATAAATTATTATAGAGATGCACGTGCGCTACCTACTTCTATACAAAAGAGAACTTAATAATCTTGATAGTCTAATGAGCAGCGGTAGATTTAAACGCCTAAATCAATTTCGCGCCTGTGAATAGATACGCGTATCTGCGATATATCGTAGATACGTGAAATCAGTTATCGCACGATTCTACCATATTTCCCTTTCGTCGCGTGCAAAATTTCACGCCTCGTTTATCATGCGAGGCAGCTGGCGAGATACGACCGATTAATCTTAACGAGATTTTTTTGACAGCTAAACGTTCGCTCGCGGTTTCGTCTGAAAGCACGGCTAACAAAGTAAATCTTGTTTCGTGTCTTATTGATATGTAGATCATCCTCTGTATGCCGTTTCGAGCCTGAAACTGAACCTGAACTGTCATTGACTAAAGATGAGTCGTTGTTTCGAAACGTTCCAAATATTTCGGGATAAAATTTTCGGGCAACAAAAAGGAGAGAAAGAGAGAAAAAAGCCCGAGGGCAAGATTCGCAGCCAAGGGCAGCCAAGTGGGTCCGCTAGACACGCCTCTGCATTTCTTTCGACTCCTTTCTTTCTTCTCCGACAATGTCCGACGCGCTGACAAATAAAGCAGAAATTTCGAAGCGAACGTAAGCGGGCGTGTCCGTCGTTTTACCCGTCCGTAATCGATCGCGCAGGTACGCCGCGCCGCCGTAGAGCGGGTCGCGGTGACGTCAGGCTTCGTGAAGGCATCGGGTAGGGCACGCGACTTGCACGAGTACGTGGACAGGCCCTTTCAAGGTCGGTCGCTGTCCAGGATTATCCCGTGGAATCCTCGATCACGCGCCTGTTGCTACTTAAAGCGTGTCGGAGCAAAACATCTCCCCTCGGCACTTGCCGTGACTGCATCGAGGTCGACCGGATGAAAGAGCGAACGACTTGAGAAGAATTTACGTTGGTTGGCTCGAAATTGGTCCCGTCTACCATTTTCAAATAGATATTATGTATTGTCGATAATTTATTTCATCGCCAAAGAGATTGTCGAAACAGCCTATCTTTAGCTCTCCAGATTGGGTCTTCAAAGGTACGCTGCATCAGAAGTAATAGAGAATATCTATTAGCTGTAATGTATAATTATGTCCCGAGTGTTTACGTCAAAACATGTAATTTCACGATCCATCTATAAGCGACGAAATCATTAAGGATCACCCTCGATGCTTCCACTCTCATTCGTTTGATGAATTCGGATAAATATTATTAAACCTCGCCGACATGATTCTCTAACTATATGTTAAACATGAAATTCGCACGCTGTTTCAGTTAACGATTAATTCGGATTTCAAGGTAAACTCATCGAATCCCGAAGCCCGTCAGGTCTAGAAGATGTGGAGTATATGGAGTAAACAGTATTATCATTGTCGAATGATTGCTACGCAAACTGTTGCTGCTGGTGACGGCGATTACAGAAGAAACGCTGTAAATTCGATGACGTGGTAATCTTTAGCCACGAACAATTTCCCGGTGAGTTCTGGTACAACGAGCCGCGAGCGCAAGTGAAACATCGTATATAACAGGCACAAGCTCGTTGCTCTTGACAAGGCGCGTTCAGACCGATGCGCAGCCCGATGAGTACTTTGTTATTAATCCCGCAGCTCGCGGCGAGGCACGATTCCGCTTTCGAAACTTAAACTTATCCCATAATTAACGACGGCGGCCGCGGTATTACTTTCGACTGCCCGTCAACCGCGTCACGCTTAGCCTCTTCCACGGTGCTATCCGCGCGGTTTCTCAGGGGAGACACGGAGCCAGGGTTAACGAGATCTCCCGGGCCCTCTGACTCTCTCGCCGCGATGATTCAGAATCCGCGATTGCTCAGTCGGAAGTCGCGAGCGTGTACGAGGCATAATAAGCAGCTATTGTACGTCTTGGCAGCACACGGCGATGCACCGGGTGTAATACAGGGGTAAAACGTGTTTCTTGGACGAACGAGAGAAAAACGAAAGACGATAACGTCGTCGTCCGTGGCCGTATCCTTGCATGCGCCGGCTATTAGGCTGTAACCTCACGTACGGAACGCGCAGCATCGTGTATTTCGCCCGACACCCATTTTCTGGCTCGCTCTATTCTCCGACTGTCGCGTTCCATGACGTCAGTCGCGATTTCGACACGATCGTACGAAAAAGCGAAACGATCCGGTCGAGACGTGCTCTCATCTCATAAACGTTTCACCGTAGGCCATAATAAAATTCAGAAATTCATTTGAAGAAAGCGATCTTTATGCAATTTTAGAATTTAGTTAGAATGCAGCGAATTGTGAGAAGCAGAACTTGATCTCCTTATTGCAGGCTGTTTCTCCAATTTGAAGGAAGATAGACAAATAACGAGAGAAGCTGACAGAGAAAAGGGGAAGATCTGTCATTATGTTGTTTGTCTAATCGTCTTCTATCATTTTGAAACGGCACAGTTTGATGACAGCATTTAGAGGCACGATAATCGATAGTTTGGGCAACTTACCCAATATTATGTCGAAACGACAATAAAAATGTTAATAAAAACAGACAACAAAAAGCCATCAAACGAAAGAATGCCAAGATAAATTCGTTTTCGTGTAAAACCATGCTAGAGCAATTTTACCGGAGTCGATAGAAAATTGTCGAGCTGCTGGATAATGGAAGATAATAAATTGAACGAGCAAAAGCAACGGGACGTGAGGCGTATTATGACGAAATCGTTACACACGGAAAAAAAGCATGAGCTCTGGCGAGGTGTCGTAAGCGAATCATCATCCTTATTAACGAGCGACTCGCGAGCTCGCGTTTTATGAAATGAACCATCAAGGAAGCGATTAATCCGCTTTTACCCTGGGAAGACAATGGAGCCGTTCTAAATTCCTGCCTATACCAATACTGTTGACCAGGTTCCACTCGCGCAGCACTCCTGCTTCTATTCGCCGTTGCTGCACCGGGCACGTGCGAGCGGGAGAGAGAATCTTGTTGCCTACACAAACTGAAAACTGTTGCCGAGCCAGACACGTCACCAGACACAACGTCGCTTGTGAAATGTAACCTACATACTCCAGGAGCACGTTGCACCTAACGCGCAACGGCCAATCGCATAAACGTATGCGATACTACACTGCTGAATCGACATATAACGCGCCGATACAATCCGCGGCGAGAAGCGATTTGCCAATCTTCGAGAGCCGCATATCTCGAACGGATTACGCAGCTGCTGAAATTTTCATAGCTATCAAAGTCAAACGCGATCAGCTTGAATCGCGTTTGACTTGATAGAAACGATAAATGTAGATGTTATCGGTAAAAGAAACGCGACGTCGTAAATAAGCGTTGTTATTAAAAATTTCAAATATCGTTCAGATCAGTATGTGACATAAACGACTTTCTTTATTGAAATATCGTGCAATGCAATGTGTTGCTTTCATTTGTAATAATTATAATATTTCATGTAACATCGCGAAACAATTTCGATGTAACCAAACACGTTCGAGTACGTAGCAGGAAAATCATGGAGAACAGAAAAGTTTCCTCGACGAAACTGGTTCTCGCTCTCAAAGCCGCGATAGGCGACCTTTCTATGCTCCTCGACGTCGAGAAAATTTACGCGCACGTTTACGAACCTTCGTTTCGCGGCACGCAATGATAATTAAAGTCCGGCGCGTATCTGTCGTGCGCCTTAATCATGCGGCGCCGCGTATGATAGACGCACCGCGCCGCGTGTTTCCGATACGTAAGTGCATACTTTCACTGGTCGCGCGGCACGTGTTCACTTAATGCAACCAACGCGTTTCTACCGGCGCGATTATTACAGCAGCGCAGGTAATTCCAATCGCGGGCACGATGCCGCGCGCTGCGAAATCAGGGCCACGACGGGTGCATCGCGCGCTGCAATATGCCCTGGCCATTACCCATTACTCCGTCCGTTTTATCTCTCCGCGCTGCCATTATCCGCTCATTTGATCCCATGTCGCAGGTTCGATATCCACGTGCACTCGTGCCGACTGTGCTACTTTCGCAGGTCGAGCCGGGTGTTACGAAATTTTCTATTATACCTCGGTTACTCGATCCTCATGTAATCGCGAATGGCATCGCCGATTAAGCACTTACGTACAGGAAACCTTGCCTCGTGTAGGTTCGAATGGGCATTTTACAAGGCCGGTTAGTGCGTGCTTCTATGCATTCTAACGAGTTCCGATCCGAATCGATCCGCAAATCACGACGGTCTTCGCGCTATAAAGTAAAGAGGAACACGAACGTGCATTATCAATATTCGTTCATCTTACACGCCGAGAGACCGGCGAATCGGAACTGTCGTTCGACCATTCAGACACCGTACTCTTTCCACGTAATCACACAAAGGTAGCCGGGAGAGAGAGAGAGAGAGAGAGAGAAAGAGAGACAGAGGGGACTTGAAATAGTCTGTTAACTAGCGGTGAATTCCGAGCTTGGATCGGCCACTGCAAACGGCGCACTCGCACGCGATTCCTTTATATTCTCCCGCAATGCAAGCTGTAGGAACATGAAAAACGAGCATAGCCAGAGGCATCGAGGACGAATAATCGTTTTCGTTAAACGATCCAATATATAGATATGTATATTGGACCGAAGCGACGGCGCACGTTAATCTCAAATGGCATGTAACGACGGATGTGATTTAGAAAACGAGCTAGAGCAGCTTTCAGGTTGAAAACATGGCAGAGATGGTTAGTAAATTTTATAGATTGAATAATGCTGAACGCAAGAACTGATGTCGATCCAGTGATGTCCTCTCCTCTATGTTTCTCGTTTAAATGCACTATTGCGATGCGCTTCCGCTTAGGAAGTTTTCTATGAGAAAACTGATCGGCCGATACGATACTGAGAGTATAGCAATTATGAATGCTATTAAGCGCGGTTGAAAACTCCAAGCTAATTGATTCCGCCCATGAACGTAAACTTTATGTACGATGCGTGCAATCGTCGGAATCTATCGTATGCGCCGCGATATTTTGAAATGGAAATTTATAATTGTAGCCTCGGGCAGAAAGAAAGTACATTTGCAATGAGTTCAGTTAACATAATGCCTTCACTTATGGAATATTTTAATTTTTAATGTATCTTCTTTTTTAAACTACACTAAATGTTACAAAGTTTATTTTTAAATATTCTGAAAGAAAAAAGTACAAATAAGAAAATTAAGCACACAAAAACATGAATCCTTAAAGAAATGCAAATATGTCTTGATTTAAGAATATTTTATCCTTAAAATAGCGCCAAGTATAAGTAACTTCAAGTTCAGAATAAATTATTTTTAATATAAAGTAAAAATATTCTTAATTGGAAGCCAAATTTACTTTAATTAAAAAATAAGATACATTTGCTATAATGTAATTCTTAGTCCATGAATAAATAGTTTTCGAATTATAATTAGGTTTTACTATATAACCATATAACGAATTTAGAAACAAGACTATCGTCTTGAGGATAAAGTATACTTTGCGTAAACTTATATATTATTGATGTAAGTGAACAGTTCTAACTAAAGAGATTAACGTTTTATGCTCCACTGAAAGCAATAGCGTTCAAGAATAAAAGTATCCATGAGTCAAGAATTCATTTTATTGTGTGTGAGTATAAATGTATTATTTTTATCCTTTCTAAAAATTTATTTTATAAAGAAGCCTATGTAGAAGTTTTAAGTACGTTATAAAAGTTGCTTAAAATTTAAAATCTTTCCCAACTTTTACAGTATTCATTGATGTTTGTATGGATTATCTTTTGATATCCGTTAATGAATTATATATGTTATCAGCTAATATCTCGAGAAATACCAAAGTCATGACGAAGAACCACGATAGACGGCAGTGCGTCAGTTTTTATCGTCCAGATAAATATATCGACATTGATAATGCTAATTAATTAATTGCAGCAATCGTAAATGCTCACGCGAAAACACGAATGAAAAGAAGAATACATGATCCGCGAAGATTCAGTCAGGAGTTGGATTTAGTCATCATGACATAAGCGTAAGCACGCAACGGCAAGTAAAAATGACGTTCGCGCGTACGCACGATCGATAGATGTAAGAAACGAGGAAAAAACATAACGCATACGTAGTTAGAAAGAAACGGAAAACAGGCTCGAGCAAAGCGAGACGAAGACACGCCTACGGACGTGCGTACACGGACTGCCGCTCGCGTGTCTACAGACTTCACGTGAGGAGGTGACAGTGAAAGTCCTGAATCACATTCCGATTCCGAGAGAATACTATTAATAGTCTTGGAGTACGGTAGACTAGAAGAAACTCAATAGCGTGCAAATAGTGCACGCACAGTTCCTAAAATAATTTGCACTTTTCATGTTATCATCATTAGAAGTTCTGTGTAAACGCGGTTAACAATTCCCCCATTAAGAAAATTTTGTACTTCATTATATATATAAAAAAACCATTGTAATCGAGAATATTATAGATATTTGTTTAATTTCATCATTTACGTTACAATTTTGTATCTTGTATATTCTTCGTTTTTAATATAATTAACTTTATATTTTTTCATCTTTATCTTTAGCATTTTTTAGATATATACATATTGCACGCAAATATTTTTTTTATATTTTTAGCAGAAAATATAACTTACAGTATCTCCGTAATAAATTCCGCACGCTTCTTTTGTTGCTGTTATAAGTACATACCTGAAAAAGACAAAATTCAAATTATTAAATACTATAACATCTCACAAATATTTTAACCCGTAAACTGAAAAACAGTTCTGGGTTAAGTAATTCAAAATATACGTATATAAATAAAAGTGATTTATCGTATCCGTTAGTAATATGTTTTATAATTTCAGTAGATAGATATAATTCGTATTAGTAAAAGCTAAAATCTGTGAAAAACGATAGTCCGTTAACTACCTCGCATGGTTACTGACAATCTTCTACATTATTGCGACTTCTTGTCTACTTGTACAAAAGAAGTGTATAGGTACAACGGTAAATGGCAAACGCAAGGCTGGCGCGTCCTCCGCGAGACGCGAAATCTGTCAGCTCTATTCAAGAATTAAGTAACGTTACGCATTTTTCTCGATATTCCGAGTCTCTCATGAATGCGGGCAACGAACTTCCTGTAGTCGAGTGAGATTTCGACGACCGGTTGTCAGGGTAAATCAAGGAGCGACCTTCTTTGTCACCTCGCAACTCATACTCGAGCAAACATTTATGAGATGAACTCGTCTTTCCCGTGACATTCCTGACAACGACGAACCCGGTCGTGAGAGCCCGATGGTTATCGAGACAGTAAACTTAAAGTAAGTGCCGTAATACTGGGCCTAATGACGTAAATAGCTACGTTACGTTTCTATGTGCACAACGTGTCCGTACATATTTCATAGAAAGATGTATTCTTTGAATTTACTTTATTTTACCCTTGCAGATTAAATAATTCCAAAAATTGCAATTTTTAATAACATTGTTAAAATTTTTAATGAAAATACGTTTTTGCAGTTTTAATATCAATAAAAATACTTTAATATTTATTTTTTAATTGTATACTTGTATTATATTTCTGAATTTTCACATCGTTTATTATAGCGGAGGAAAACCGTGACCATGAAACGCATGTTTCTTTAACGCTCACAACAAGTTGACGCAATAAAATATCTCTTTTGCTCCACGGATTAACCATTGACGGAGATGAATGCTGCTTCCCTTGATCGTGTATGATAAACGCAAGGCGGTTTGCGTGCGAACAAACTACATGATGTGCCACTGTCGACATTAAGCAACGACATAAGTAGAGACGATAAGAAGGCTAACGACAAAGGTGCATCGCGGTTTCGCGAACAATGAGGTGACGATGCCGCGGTAGATGCGGCGACCGCGCGCGACGCACGAGCGACAATGAGACCAGCTGCAAGGTCGCGCCAAGCCGATGCGCCGCGCCGCGCCGTGCGGACTGGATGACTAAACCCTTCTCGAGACATTACCGTGACCAATGATTCACTAGAGAAGCATCCGAACGAACCGGAAATCGCGCCCGCGGTCAAGTGCTAGACTTCCTTCTTGATCCTGTTTTACTGCAGACCGACGTGAAATGTCGGTTCTCGATCGCTTCATAAATTGATTGCATCACAGTCGAATATCGATCAAATTTTTATCGTTCGGAGTTTAAGTCGTGCGTGTAAATGTCATGCTGCACATTCCTCGGGACAAAATGCATTACGCATTAGGTTTGCGGGATCGAAGCGGTAAGAATCGGAGGTATTAATATGTAATAAACATATTATTGTTCTAATGACAAACAAAAATAATTATTGATAATTTTAACTCGGACGTTTTCTATTTGATGTCTTCTAAGATATTGTCCTCAACTCAAGATCATTAAGAGCGATTTGCGCATTGTAAAGAATGCACGATATCATATATTTAACAAGTACATTGTTGAATTATTAAATGTATAGAGAGACACTAAGATTTTTCACAATGTAACTAAATAAACTAAAAGCAATGAAAAAGTTGAGTCCAGGCAACGCGCTGTCTAGTGGGGTGAGGTCGTCGTCACTGCGCTCGCCCGAAATAACACCGAAAACGCAACACTTGCACAACTTCTCTGGTATGTAGCCTCGAGTCCTGACTCGAGTTTGACTCGATCGCGTGGGTCGTCGAGTGAGTTCAGTGTCAGATCCGAGAGACGAGTACTCTCATCTGGCATGCATAAAATACTTTGGTGGCGCCAACATGTCGGACAGCTCTTGGTTGGTATCTATAAGCCTGCACACACGCACTCTCCGGCCATCCTTTCGTCTCCCGTCCTTTCGTCCTCTTTCCTCCTTGATTCTCGATCGTGCCTCCGCGTGGCCCAACTCTCTTTCTCTCCGCGACTTTCTCTCTCTTTCTAGCCGCTGCCGATCCGGAGGCAGGCGAACGAGCTGGCAGGTATGTGCATTTTTATGCGCTCATTTATGCCCACGCGTACACTAAAAATAATCCGGTATCGAAGCTGAAGGATAATAAACGCTCGGCTGGCGATGTTGCAGGCACCCTTCCTCCTCGGCCAATCTCTTTCCATATTCCGATCCCCTTCATGCGTTCTTCTCTCTTGCTCGCAGATCTCATTATTTATTACAGAGCGCAAGTTCGGCTATTGCTCGAGAAGGTGTATACTTTTCCACGTGTTATAACCGAGAGAATAATAAATAATTAATGATCAGGATGGGGGATTATGATGCAACTTTCCCGCTGGGCCTCCGCAACGTTGTAACGTTGTAACGTGCGAGGGCGAAAAATGAGAGAGAGAGATCCTGATTCTTTGATAAAAGGCTGCCTGCGTTAAGTTGCCGGCATGTACACGTAATTGAAGATTAGATATTAATTGCATCGCTCGCGGCGATTCCGCGGTTCCTCGTCCTTCGGATACGACGCGAGAACAATGCACTCTGTGCATAATAGTGGAGAACACGATGATTATGCCCGAGTGTATCATGACTATGTTAGACTGTGTATATCACGTCAAGAATAACGAGTCGATCGGGGTATCGTTCGGCTTTTATTCGCCGATCTAACACCGTTCTGATGATCTTACTACGGCAAGCTCTCTTCATTGTGACCGTGCCGCGAGGCCGGCCGGTAAGAATCGCGCGTCTCTACATGCGCGATCGCACGATTTGCGTGCGCACCGATAATTTAAGAACAAGTCAGCTGCGATTATGCGGTTTGTATCGAGCGATCGTATCCAGTTTGTATTACAATTTTCGATGTCGTAAGATAAAATCTGATAAAAATGCTCGCGTTAACTCTCCCCTGCCGCGACGATTGTTCATCCAGTGTGCGTACGTATGTACATATGTACACGCCACACGATTACTGATGTTGCAGAAGGAGAGAAAAAGAGGGAGATTTTAATTGACACCGATTATTCTTCGATTTAATTGACAGCGATAAATAATTTCGGTGTATAAAACATTGCACCTTTACCTGAGCTCGAATTAAAGCTCCTATCCGTGGGCTGTGGGGAGAGTGAGTACATACGCTCACACCCGTGCGCGCTAATGATCGTTGCGCGATAGCGCGCGAGACATACGTACATAGACAGCCGTAAATAAATAGCGCATCGTGCCCTCCGACTCTCCGTATCCATATATGCAGAGGGTCTTGTCGATGCTTTCGCCCACGCAACGATCGTGCGCGCATCGCGGCGAATTCTTCATGGTGATCGCCTCGGCCACCCCAGCGGCCTTCGACGTGAGGACGATGGATTTTATTGGATGTGGAAAGAGGGGTTCACGAGGGGTCGTGGTATGCGGCCGCGTAAAAGGTACGTTACGAATCAGCGTTACGTAACAGCGGAGCGGACTCGGGGAAACTCGGCGTGATTGTGTCGGACGATTTATCATCGCGGATCATTCGAAATCCTTTTGTGAATTCATCCGCGTCGCGCCGCGCCGCGCCGCGGAGCGGGCTCGTTCGGCCGTTCGGCAGGGAGAATTGGTGTCGCGGAATGGCTTGTCGTACGCAGATGCGACATGTTCCTGTACAAGGATACACGCGCGCGCGCGCGTGTCTTTTCAAGTCAATCAGCACGCATAGAGAACAACGTGTGTGAGTACGCCCGACGATCCGATTGTGGCAAGCACTTTGCACACGCGCGCATTATCCGTCTTGGCGCGCATTGTCTTCGGAAAACGATGCAATTTATCGTAATCGCCCGCGACGTGACTGTTTGGCGAGACGTACATACGTCGATGAATGAACGCGTTGCCACTCCATTCGTCTCGCTGTGAAATTGCCGGAGATATACCCATACATAACGTCGTTTCAAACTGTTTACCCGTTGAATCAGAATTAATAACGCACTGAAGAGAGAATGTCTCGCATTAAGAGAAGAATTATCTCATCTAGCGGGAGAGCGGGAAAGAGAGACGGAAACATGTGTCAACGGCCAGGAGGAAGCGAGAGAAGGGAAAGAGGGAAAAAAGGAATAGGAGGGAACCGAGGAGCCGAGAACAGGATACTCAAGCGAATAAATAAGAGACTACTATCGGCGCAAAGTTGCGGGCGAGGGACGACATTCCAATCTCTCGGATACCGAGCAGCGCCTTCACCTCCTATTTTCCACATTCTCCCTGCCCTCATGTCCTCCTCTCCTTGAACTTAGCACTACCTCAAACTGCATCGGCAGTTTCGACGACGTGCGCAGCGTGTGCGCGCGCGGCATTAGGAAAATTAGCGCGGTTGGATACGCGAGCGGATTCAAGAACGGAAATTCCATCCCGTCTGTTCACTAATAATCGTAGAAAAGGGAAACTGGGAATTTCTTGGGATAAAATCTGCGAGGAATTAGAGAACACTTCTTACGGTGGACAGGAGCTCGCGTTAGATGATCCCTCGGATAAAGCGAGATGACGAGATGATGCTTGATTTTACGCGCGGCTATGATATTTAATACGTTACAATAAAACAGTAAACTAGTTCGTTAAACCGTTGGCAAAAATGGCCCGCGCTGTGTAAAGAACCGAGCGATGCTTTCTATATAATTCGAAAGCAATGACGGGGAGGAATGCCGTCAAGGTCCGCGGATATGTAATCAACTCTCGCGTGTATAACGAAGGATAGAGAAAAGGAGGAGACGTAAACTTCTGAAGGAAGGAAAGATCCTCTCCTTCTAGCGCGCGGCAACCTGTGGGAACTTTCCTTCTCTCGCGCGCCGGTTCGCGTTCTCTTTCAGCTAGTCGGATTATATCGCTAGAGAGATAACGAATATGACAAGCTTGTGCGTTCGGTCCCCGCAACAGGGACAACGCTCGTCGCGTATTAAGATACGGTAAGTCCGTTTAATTTCAGGCAAGTAAGAAAAATATGCCAAGACTGCAAGCCCTCGGAGCCGCGGAGAGCACGAATCCCCGGACATTGCGCACGTGATGTCCTTTTCCCCTTTTAAAGAGGATTCTTGTAACCAAAGACTGGCGACATACGAGATTGCGTACGCGTTTCGTGAAATTCTTAACAAGGAACCGAAAGAGGAAAGCCGAGTTCGCCGCAAGAGCGCGGCGGCCGCGGCCGGGCGACCAAAAGTGCTGCGTCGTCGTCAGCGATGAGATAACCGGCCGGCAGATTAGAGGTCCTCTTACCACGGTGAATTTATCACCGAGATGCGCGTGCAAAAATGCGCTTTGTCGGCAGCACGGACGCACGGACGAAACGCCGCCAATGCGCTGCAGCAATCAGCGCACGGGCAGGTGCTCCCTAGACGCACGAAAAGAAAAAGGAATTTTATTGAATTTCGGTCGATGAGTAATCGAATCGGTGCGGCAGATGGTAGGCTGGCTAATGGAAGGTCGATCCGCAAATAGTTAGGATTTGATTTGAAAATTTCTTCATGCTCATTGCTCACCAGACTTTATCGTATATCTCGGATGTTTGAATAACGCGCACATTGGAGAAAGCCGACGTATTTTTTTATTACTTCACGGTCACAAAAACAGGACTTATTAACCGATGATTTACATTTTTACACGTTAAATATATACGAAATTAGCGTTTATTCGTAAAGGACATGGAGTATATTTTTCTGTATTTCAATTTCAGTGTATTTTGTTCTACTTTGCTAGCAAACACGGAATCAATTTCTATCGAATGTAATTCAAAATAAAAGAATGAGTTAAATGAAACAAAAGAAAGTGTAAATAAGGAGACGTTCAAGTTGGAACAAAATGTAATGAGATGAAAGATATCGTTTGGTACAATACAAATTTAGTTTTCGCATTTTTAGTGCTCTTAACCTTGGATGCCGTTCTGCCTATATTCGCGGCGTTACGTAATCGCCGAACAATGATTGAGAATCGGTTTTAAGAGATCTTCGTCCTCACTAAAATTCTCACCAATGTAAAAAGAAAGAATGTTAGGTCCCACATTATTCTGCAATGTCATTAATCTGGAAACGACTGATTGATCATCGCTGGCACAAAAAATAAAAAAAATCTTCATATATTTAATGCTTGAAATCCAACGTTAACGTCTAGTAACAAAAGTTATTACAATCTTTATTACTTGTTTGATCAAATACGTCAAGGCTGCGAGATAATCTGATTTCTGGCATGAAAAGTTGAAACAATAAAATATATCTAAGAAATGTGTCAATATTTAAACAGCAAGTATATCACAACGCTGATATTGTGCGGAGTATGTTTATCTTTGATACATTCCAACACTCCACGAACCCAACTGCCGGCGATGTCCTCTCCACGAGTCGGTGAGTAGGAATATTTAGCGGCTAGATATTTGAGCGCGGCGATGCTACGACATTGAATGTCAGAAACCATGCTGGGAGCTGGTAGGTGCCAGTTGCTCACTAACTATCGGATGTCGGTTTTGTCAAGCGAGCGTTGCCGCGCCTGATGTCATGTAGAGACACGTAGCCTCACTTTGATATGAGTACCTTGATGTCGAAAGCGTCAAGAGACATGTGGTTGTAAAAATATGTGCATAGTGCTACAAAATGTTCAGACTATTTTATGATAATGAAATATAAATATGAATTTATTCAACTCCCCTCGACTGCAGTTGGGAGTCATGGAGATTGCAACAATGTATCATTACGAGTGCTAAATACAGTTATTTAAATACAGTATGCACGGCAATTGAAGCGTTAAAGGATCGACCGTGTTAGATGACGCAGAGTTTTCTTATAACATTGAATAATATTGAATAAACGTACGTTTTGTTTATTTATTCTTCGCAATTATTATTTGTGGAAAATTCTAAGTGACTTCGGCACTTCTCTGGTTTAGCATCTTGTGTAGAGGCACAGATTCTTTTCGATCGTAACTAAAAAAATTTCAATTTGACAGGTCATGCTTTCGCACTGCTCCGATTTGCAAAATAAACACAAATTTCGAAATATTTTATTATCTCCTATCGTACTTTTGATAACGAAAAATAAATTCAGTCCACCTTTATATTTATTATACAAATTAATACTGATTTATAATCCTCTCACGTGACTTTAATTAAAAATGTAATTGAACAACTATGTATTTTGATTACATTACGATATGTGAATGCATAAAGCGGTTTGAATAATAAATTATAACAATGGAACTTGTGGAAGTGTATTTAAGATATTCTTGTTTTCTACAAATCTGCATCGCATCCAAGTCGATTTCTCAATGGACGACCTACCGTGAAAGGCAAATAGAGAGCTGCACGAGAACATTTCGCCCGTGGATCGGACTGACCTAAAGAGTCATCGCGACGTGACATTGTTACTTCGCAAAGGTTATCATCACGAATTATCCACGCGACTCGGGAGAGCGCGCGAAATCCTCGTCGAGAGCTCGTCATGCCGGAACCGTGCTCGATAGTCGGGAGGCACGTTCCTGAGCGTGCGCCCGTCTTTACTCTGTCGCGCAAGTCGTTAACTGCCTGGGGCTCGCGGCTCGCGAGACCCAGGAAATGCGGGACTACCTCCACGACGAGATCTCCACCTCGTGACTTATGTCATGAAGCAGTATTTACGTTGCTAGTAAATGTCGGCGAGCTGAGAATCGTCTCTCGTCACGCTCCGAATGTGTAAAGAGCAAAATGGAGCAAGTATCGACACGACAACGGCGTGTTTTACACGGGAGATGAATATGACCGATATGCACGTATCCCTGATATAGCCACGAACTGAAAGCATAGTTTCCAGGCGAACTTTGTACCACTAACCATCTATGTACGCATTACGTAAAATTGTTAACTACTGAAATGTTAAGAAAAAGACTGGAGGGACTGAGCAAAATAGATAGAATAAATCTTGTGAATCGTTTTCGTAGACAATAAATTTTCTTGTAAGGATTTAAAGTTATCCGGATGCAAATAAAACTTGACATTTCGTTTTATTCTATTTATGTATCTCGTAACTCGCAGAAAATCGTGCACATGACATGCTCGTAAACGTCAACATCAACAAGTTTAATAGTAATGTCTTACGACATGTAGTTAGTGGTATTCTTAAAGATGGAATCGGAATCTCAATCACATATAATATATCTGTCGATCATTTTTTTAGAAGTGAAGAGAATTGAAGTTAAAGCAATAAGTACTTGTATAAAGCTCGTAGAACAATTTCAAATAATTTTTCCTATAATATAGAATATAATATTTAAATGTATAATATTTAGTTGCTAAATATATTATTAAATAAACTCATATTTTATGTATAGAGATATCGGACCAATTATTTTAAATCTGTGAAGCATTCACTCCAAAATGCGAACTTTTTTTGTATATGGATTCTGATTGCCCACAGACCTAATTATTTTACTCTTGTCAACACAATGCGCTTCTACGATTATTGTCGTAAGATTTGTCAAATCGCAGTGACAATTAAGGATTAATCAAAATGGAAAAAAGAATATCGATAAGATATTCAATTTGATTTGCATACGTTTATGTTCATTTGCCGCTCCTCGTAAACAGGCGAAAATAACAACCATACTTGGAATGACGGAATCGCATCGGCAGCCGTACTTTAAGGACACTTGGAGCCGAGTCGAGAACGATATCGACGCGCGATCGGCATTTCTCGGCCGAAGTTTATGAACGTGCTCGGGGGGCCGTTGACACCACTGGCCCGATCTAACCCCGGAGGTAAGCGGCACTCGCACCGCGAGAATTCACATAATTGCTGACGGATGCTAATGCGCCCCGCCGCGCCGCGCAGGAAGAAAAACCAGATTCGCAAGTTTCACAAGCGTGGCCGTGCCGACGTCCCGGAATTATTGGAGTGGACCTTGAAGATGACCACGAGAAGTAGTTTAGGCGGTACTTCGGACTGGATGACTTCTGGAAACCATTCGACTTTTTTTTTACTACCACCAACTGTGAGTGGATTGCCAACACGTATATACCTCTGATTATTTATAGTTTTCAACCTGATGGTTGAATTCAATAGGCGTCTACGAGGACGAAATTGTCTAATTAGTTACTATTAATTGCATATTAATGCATATTGTCGAAACGACTAGATATATCTCTTCAAATGACATCAGCGTGTGACTGTTCGAATGCGACGCGTTTTAATGATATAACGAAGCATGTTGTGAGTCACGATACGAGTAGAACGAAAGATTCATTCTTTATGAATATTTCTGGACCGTTTTATTGCGCACTGCATCTTAAGCCATGACGCAGATTCGTGCAATTAATAACTTTGTGCAAATTTCTTGCGTTTAATAATAACATGCAAGATTACACGTAATTTATTCCAATTTGCATGATTGTATTTGCATGATAGAATATATACTTTATTTATGCATAAGTCGGTCGGAACTTACGGTAGCCGTAATCATACAACGAGGTCATTGTTAATTCAAGAATAAAGGCTGTAAAAACGGAGCAAGGATGCGTCAAAGAAAATAAATCTTTGAAGGTGGCATCCTGAAGTGCAAATTTTTGCAAAATTGACGTGATATTCGATTGTTCACAATTATTTAGCTACATTTTTCTATAATCGTTTTTTGTCCACCTTGCAAAACAATTAAAACTAAACCAAAAGATTGCATTATCAGCATTTCTAAGTGCGCTTTTTTTAAATTATATATGGATTTCGATTGTCCATCATTTGTCTACATTTGTCCATAAATAATTATTATTTTGTTCATTTTGCAGTATGTCCTTATTTAACATTTTACATTATATATTATATATATATATATATATACTTTTATATCATTTCTTAATGACAATGTTATTATTAATTTCAATATTCACATAATCTATACATCATGAAAATTTCGCGTAATGTCTCGAGGTATAAATTAAACTATTTAAAATCTCTCATGATATGATTCAGATGTTCATAACTGTGCAAACATTCATATCATATAAAAAGATATCGTATGATTTTCATTCTCGCGGCCAGGGCCGCGCGATAACACCGGACAAATGTCACTTTCGATATATGATGCCGTGATATATATGTTATCTTGCTATACGTAATAAATCGTTACATGCATTAAATTGATCGCGATGACACTCTTTGATGACAACATTTCGGATTTTTCCAAAGGACTAGCGATCTGACTTATCTGCACACCTAGTCTGTATATTATTATTTCTATTTACACATTTCTATATGCACATATGTATTATGTATACACGGGATATACATATATGTACCGCACGTACCTCGAGATATAACTTCTTTGAACACGAAACTATCGTCGGGGGCACATGCTCGCGCATCGTGTACGAATAAAATGTTCAAACGCATTTTACGGAGCCAAGAGTATCGTATGTAACAACGACAGGGCAGCCGCATTTGCTCGTACACCGACAGCACGGAACTGTCTGGCGAGTTTAGTCGGCTGCGTGGATAGGATATATCTATCCGCATCCGTGCAGACGTGGAATTACACGCGAGCTCTTGTAGTTTGTCGTAAATGCGCCCGGCATCTCGGCGTCCTCTTTCTTTCTCGCGTATGTATCGAGATAAATTGCGGTTATACTCCTTTTGCAAGCAAGCGAGATGTACTCTTTCGTTGGACATCTGTAGAAACGAGAACATTGGCCGACTGGAAAATACGGCGTTGTGGTATAACGTAAGAAATCCTATGAAGATATCACACATGAATGACGGTTTTGTAGCTATATCACCTTTTGTATCAATTTTCTTTAAAATTTATCGTACCACGATTCATCTTGCGGAAAATCCGTATTTTGTTTTAACATTTAGAAGAATTTGTATTGTTTGAATCGTACAATTTTTTAATATAATTTTCAACTATATTGTAGTTGCCATTCAATATGTTTTTTTACAATCACTTGACAAGCATAAATCTATTCATAACAGTGGCTATAATTGTTATGTTAATATCAGATGGCGGAAATGGAATCTTGTTGATCGAAGACAGCAGCCTCGAAAGATACTTTTATAATGTACAATACGATATGTATGCATGCAATTTCAATGGACTAAATAATGCTTGGATTGGATACGATAAACATATACCAACATTATTATCATTGTTGTTGCTGTATTTCGTAGCACGCTGCTATTAACGAATTCTTTGAAAGCCCACCAAGGGGGACAGGTAAGGTCAACCGACACAACAAGAGCCATCAAGACCGAAGTGAGAAAATCAAGAGAGAACCTATCAGTCAGGTATATTATTATAGCGTTTTCTCAGATCGTCATGGTCACCGAGTCGGTCGGTGGGTCGGCCAATCAACCGGCGGAATCGCGGTACAAAAGGAGTTTTCCATCTCCGGCTGGAGCTCAAGGCTGGAAGCCATTCAATTCCCGTCGAAAAGAGGCAAAATCAGCTGTAAAAATCGTATCCGGAGATACGGAGTTTGTTAGCTTGCGCTCTCTTGTACAAGAAAACGAATCTTCTTCGGGAACCGAATGATCCGTAATAACTGTCCGCGGCCAGCTGTGTTCTCTCGACTTTACGATATCTTTGCCCGAGGATGTTTATCTCAGTGTTCCTCCTCCGTGTATATGCACGTGTTGGTTTTAGCATATTCCACGTATAAAAATATTCAAATTAACATCTGCCGATACGCGGTATGTAAAAATATGTTGCCGACGTCTTCCAAAATCGTCAGCATTACGAAACCGTAATCGGCGATAGAGGAAATGTTGACGTACAGAAAAGGCAGGAGAATGTCAAACCGTCGGGAAGCATATGATTATGGCTTTGTAATTAGCGCTGCGCGTTTGAATGACTGCCATCTTCGTGAAGCATGAGGCGCATTGTGTCTTACTTTCACTTCCGTCGTGGTTTCTAATAAAATTACCAACCGTGGTATTGCTGTGTGCCGAAAATCATTTGCAGTTTGAGTATAAGCAAGCGAAAAGAGCCAAGTGGAACTTGAAATTATGTTTCACTTATGCGATATTACCGCCTTATTCAATGCCTAAGCCCTCAGGTGGAGGTATCGACCGTGCCTACGTCTTCCGGTTACAAATTAATTCCGCAGCTCGCTCGCCGTCAAGACCCTGAACTGTTATGACACCTGAAGGCGGCAGATCCTATTAGGACACGTGGTGCGTAGGTGCTGCGCAATATTAATATCCTTTCACGAGGCCTTTACTCGTGCACGCGCATAAAGCACATCCTGCGTAAACGGCGTAAGTCACGTTCTCAACCTGCTCCAAAACGCCAATTATAATGTGATTCACATCGGCATTCATTATCCACCCTTTCTTTTCTCTTCTCTTGAGACGGCTAATTAAATTGTTTGTTGCTGACTAAACGAATACTACAGCACTTATGCCCCTCGTACGAATTTATTATGCGTTATGAAACTGAATCCGGTGTGCCACGCGCTCGTACTCTCGACTACGAACGATCTTTACATATACACGAATTCCCCGTAATTCGCGGTTCTCCGATCATATTTTCCTTACACTGTACGCTTGAGGAGATCTTGTAATGAGCGGAATAAGCCTCCACGTCGCCGAATATAATGCCCGGATTGCCAGAAAGCAGCGCCATATTTCAAGATAGTATTATTTGCAAATAGCAACACGGAGAACGAGACTTATGTCGAGCGCGAAACCCTTTTCTACGATTCTCTTCCTTTCTCTTTTTATGTACCTCTTTTTATATGCCTCTAGTCAAAATATGCAAGTAAGCGCCACGCACCGTGACAATATCGATATTCCGCTAATCGACATTAGCATTCCAAATGTCAACACCGAGTGCGTGCATGCGTATGCATACCGGTGATGTCGGAGTCGAAGGTAAGCTGCGTGCGTATATATCGGAAGAAAGTTTACGAGCATCGTGGAGGCGTAGATATAATGCACGTGAATTGTGTCTGTAGAACTGTGACAGTGCTAAATGGTTTTAAGCGCGTTAACAACATGTCGGCTCGATTTTGCCGTTCACCAATCGAACCATACCCTTCCACACGAAAGACAATCCTGACGGCTTTAACTATCTATTTACGATCGTATTACATCAATTACGTTGGAAACTTCATGGAAACTACGAAATATATCAAAGAGAATCAGTGGTGGCTGTAATAAGCAATGTAAAGTCCAAATAATAAATCAAGACATTTTGTCATAATTGTAAAAAAAAGCAGAAAATCTGTTTTTTTTCAAGTTATGCTATACGCGATTTGCGTTTATAAATTAATAGCACATATTTTATGAAACTCTAGAATTACATAGACAATGATGATACGAGACGAAATTATTTCATTTTTTTAAATGACATTCAGAGACGATGATTCGTTCCATTGACTTGAATAAAATAGTGTCTTTACATGAAAGTGCAGAAGTACGCTTGCTGATAGGCGTCGAGATGATTCATATGTGCTTAGCGGACAATGACAAACTCGCTAAGGGATGCTAATTAAATTACAGCGCAGTTGAACAAGCTCGTACATTGCACCGTCACGACAACACGGAGCATTAAAACAAGTTTGTGCGAGATAGCCGAACTCTACCACAGTAATTCTCGATGTAATATCAAACGAATCCTAGAGACTTAGACTCTGTTTGATACAGACGCTCTACTCTCCAATTATGAAACATTATATAACAAAATATAAAACATACATTTTAATATATTAATATTTTTTTGCTACACTATATATATATATATATAGAAATTTTAAATGTTATTGCTTTTTTTAAATGAAAAATAAGTAACAAAATTTTTCCTTCAATTTTATTTTCTAGCAGAATATATGTAAACATGAGATTATTGAAAGTGGATTAATATAATCAATTTTTATTATATAAACCATATTTGTGATATATATATATATATGAAACAAATATTCACAATGGTTTGATTTAAAAAATGTAGCAAAGTATATATATATATATATA
>VBVR01000071.1:0-83484 GCA_011638315.1 Tetramorium parvispinum
ATATATATATATATATGGATCCAGATAACAATATAATAATATTATAGATAAATATGTAACATCTTATAGATTCGTTGTTTTAAAATAGATGGGCTAGAATAAATTAGAGAAAATATTTAATTTTGACTTATTCGTCAATTTATTGTGCATGTAAGAATGTATTTAAATGCATATATAAGTGTATTTAATATTTCACATAGTTACATTATCATATGCTGGAGTGCAATCTTTACGAAAAATAAGAGAGAGAGAGAGAGAGAAGATAATGAAATAGATAAAGAAATAAAATAAAATTATAAATAAGATATTACTTTTTAATAACACTTTTACTCGAATTGCTTTTTAATGTTTATATTTGATGAAAAATATAGATTATCAAAATTTATTTATATATGCTATGCATTTATTTATAATAAAAGTAATTGAAAAATACAATAAATAAATAGAAACATAGAAACATAGAAAAATATTGCAAATATTTGTTACGTAACACATACACTGGATTCTTCTTTTTTTTATGGTCTCCTTTGAAACATATCTGTGCGATGAGATTGCACATTTCTTCAGGATGAAATGTATTATGTAAATTGCAATGCAAGAAAATAATAGTTCGATATTTATTTCAGTATTTCTGTACATATAATATATTAGAAGTATAAAGAAAAGAACATTTTAATCACAAAATGAAGAAAATCTTATTTAACAGTTACCAAATGTATTCAATAAAATATGCGCTCATTATTATTAATTATATTTTTATATTATATTGCAATGTTACTCTAATTTTTTATAGCTCATTTATTTAGATCGATTGATTTTACATTAATTAAAGCAAAATGAAATGATGCGAGATTCAACAGATGTTTCGTAGTTATTTCATTATAGAGAAAAATGTTATTTATTATCTCAGAGATTTATCAATTTTGTGTCTGTTTTATCAAAATATTCGATTTTGAAATATATTCTTGATATATCACCCATAAAATTTAATTTTAATACGAATAATATGCATGTAGTATAAAGAATGTAGTATAAAGAAAGATTTACGCTTATCAATATGAAATCTCGTAATAATAAAAATATACATACACATATGAGGAAATTTTATATAATACGCACAATTTTGATTGCACGGAAAATTTACCACCTGTTCCAAATCTCGTGTCATTTATTGTGAATATACACAACAAAAGTGAGATAATAACTTACAGAAAAAAACGGATTTGAAATACGCGAATGAATAAGGCTGAAAATACGAATTCCATCGGTTGAAATTAATAAAAATTGTTGATTTGATTTAAATATTTATATTATTTTCGTTTACAATTTCGTGATGTAGTTTGTAATCTCGAATTTCTGAAAATTATTGAAATATATTAATCATTCATATAGAATTTTTCATATAGAAATTTTCTTTTTGTTTTTAATTCTCGTATATAATTTTGTCTAGAAAAATTGCGCGAATAATACACACGAATAAATCACATGAAAATGTAAATCAAGTGAATAACGATATTCAATTATTATTTTAATGAACGTTATTTATCTTTCATGACTTTAACGACGCGCGCATTAAACGATCGACCGTAATGTTTTACGAGTCTGCCGTAAACGAATGTAAAAAAATTACACTTATCTACTGACTTATCGTTGACAATTAGCCGGCAAGAGAAGGAATTTTTTTCTTTTTCGATCTCGTTGAACAAGTAGATCAGCCATAGGTATGATCAAAAGTGATGAAAATGAAGTTCAACCTAACCGAAAAAATTGACTGTGAAATATATGCAAGTTAGGCGATTGATATTGACTCCAAAATATAATATGTGTATACAAAAGAAATAAAAAATTTGAATCTAGATAAAATATATTTTTTTCTCACATATCTGCATTGCAAATAAACGACACAATCGAGAGATGCATCCATAAAATAAATCGCAGTTAGGACTTCTCCAATTCTCAGATGATCGCGGATTAGCAATCCCGCTGGATTAGTCGGCAAGTAGGGCCCTTCAAGTTGCGGGTTAGAAATCCCGTTGGATTAGCCAGCAAATAGGGCTTTTCGTAGGTCTCGGGTTAGGGATCCCGCTGGATTAGTCAGCAAGTTAGTTGGTTTCGCGTTACAATCAGTAAACTTGGCAATGATATGGGAAATTTGCACAGATGTAAATGAATAAAAAATTTTAAACTCGGAATTCGTGTTAAATGAGAAACCGAGGCTATTAAGATTATTAAAAATGCTACGGTTGTTGTGAACTATAGGGATACAAAGTTATTAAGAACACTAATTGTAAGGCTATTAGAAATTTTAGACATGCTAAAAGTTAATAGGGATATTGAGATTGTAGAATATTAAAGGGAGGGAAGGTATTAGAAATAAGATATAAATTAACGCTTTTATTTAACAAAATTAAATCTATTATTAAAAAGTTACTATATATATCAGTATATTAATAATTTGAAACTTATGTATAACTCTGATAATTAGTACGCGCCATAATTAATTCAAATTTTATTTTCAAAATTTATTAAGAGCATGAGGAAAATTCTTGATTAAATAATACCATGTAATTTTATTCTTCCTTAGTCTTATTAAGACACAAAAATTGGACAGTACATTTTTTTCCGTATATTTTGATAGTATTCGTAATGTATGTGCATAATCATGGATCGATGAAGGAACAAACGCTTGTCATTCTATCCTAAGCAAGCTGCTTTTTCCCCGCAACTCAATATCCGCATACGTAGCATCATTACGCGCGTCGACGGGAGATAATTCGGCGGGCGCTGAACTCGGATATTATTTTCCTCCGCCCACCGCGAAACGGCACTGTAAATTAGCGTTGGGCGAGCCGAAAGCGAGCGGAGCGCAGGCCGCGAGCGTTGCCGCGCCAGGTCACCGGTTATGCAAAATGCGGCAAACAGCTAGGATTAATTAGTTCCTTTTTTTTTCTGTTACGCACTTATACACTCGGCGCAAGCTGCGTTGAAGCGGTGGGCTCGTTCAGTCGGCGGCGGCGGCAGGGAAGGAACGAGGCTTCTCGCAGAGGAGTAATAAAAGCGGGCGAGCGGGTCGGCAAAGAGGGTGGCTCTCTGTTTCCGTGGGCACTCGTGTATTGCGTGCGCGTGTGCGCGTCCACTAATTTAAATTGCCGTTTCGCTCTCAAGTATTCCTAGGAGTAATCAAGCTCCGGTCGGCCCAGACGGAAAAGGCCATCCATACGCTGCAACGCGCTCTCCGGGGCAACCCTTCTAATTATTTTTCGTGAGTACAAAATTATGCCCGGACATCCGGGCTAACGCGTGGCGCGGCCGTTCCCCCCTTTCCCTCGTATCCCTCTCCGGACCCTCGCGGATCTATGATACAGCCGAGTGTATGGCGCTGTGCCACCGGATTTCATCGCCAACATTTGCGGTAGCGTTGGTAATTCGCTGGCGCTCCGTAGTGTTTCAGAATGTAACTCCGTAGCGCAACCGTGTCTATATATTTAATGTACCTAAAGCTTTGTGTGATGTACATATATCTCGCGTTGCAGAAAGTTTCTGCCGTGGATATAAGGAAACTGAGGATAACTGCGTATATAGGACACAAGTGCATATAATACTCTTGTACTTCTTTAACGAAACTGTTTGTGTTGCTGCTTCTAGTCTCATATAAATACCTTCACTTAGCTCATATTTGTGATATATTAAACCCTTTCTCATATAACAGAATGGGAACGCGGACTATTTGCAATTAGCCAATGCACAAATTCGCTAAAGTACCAACAACAAATTCAAAGAACAGGTTACGTAATAATATATCACTCGCTAGATATTACAAGACTTGCAAATGCAAACGTAAAATGTAATTACTCAAATTATAGAGGTCTTTTGCTACAAGCAAGAATATCCCTTACTAAAAATTTTATGCATTTACTTATCCGTAATAAAAATTATTACTAAAAAAATAAGAAAGAAATTACTTGTAATTTGTGATTTACTATCGCGTATTTTACGTTACACATTTAAATATAAAAAATATTTGATGTGTTTGATGTTAATTATATTAAATTTTATAGTTGTTCTTCATCTTACAATAATGACAGTTAGATTTTTTAACATTGTTTCATGGCGTTATTAATAAAAATATAAAATCAGAAAATACAAGAAAAATTTATTAATGTATTACGTATATATATTACATCATACATTATCACATTTTAAGATATTAAAAAATTGATAATCACCTCACATTTCATTCATTTTTCTTTCATTAATCTCTGTTACATTTTTTACTGATTTTATAATATCATTGGAAATTTATGACAACACAACAATATACATATATTAAACAATATTATATATATTAAATGTGAATTTCTTAAAAATACTTTCTTAATAATACGATAAAGTATAATATTGTATATTTTATATAAATTAATTTACGTAGATAGGCAGAAGGACAAATCTTAAAATGCTTACGGCACAATGAGTTTCGGTTTATGTTCTGACAATCATCTTTGAAGCAATATTACTTTGTGATGCATTTATGTATCAATGTTCACATGAATGCGTGTGAGATATGTGAATACCGTCACGATCCTAATTAAGACCCGATAATTTTGGCGCCTACCATAAACGCAAATATATGGCTGATAACGCACGTGCGCGTTTACGTGCACTATCCGGCCGAATCGCAATACAGGCTCAGGGCATAAGGTGTTAACTAGATATCGCTCTAATGCTGCTACTGTAATCTGACAGAGATTGCAATTTAATAATCCTATATGTACAGGACGAACTAAATACAAATCTATTTTTTAGTTAAATTTAAAAATACGCTCTATCTCTTGCTTTTATGAGAAAAAATTTTAATTGAAAATTTTGGCATATTTTAACATTAATATCTTTCTGATACTCATTTATATGTACATACATATTTCTAGTAAAATAATAACAATGTTTCGAGTGATATTTTTACAATATTATTCTTTAAAATAAACTGTATTCATATTTATTATTTTAATGAAAATTATTGTCTTGTATTGTGACATAAAATTATTAGATATAGTTATTTCGAATATTATAAAAATAATCACGAAAACAACGTGTAAAGAATAAAAAATATACTTTGCAATTGGAGAAGTTTTCCTCCAAGATAGCATGATGTCAGGTCACAGAGCACTGTTATCATCCCTCATTGAATGCCCAGCATCCGTATAAAGACTATTCTCTTCTGCCGACTGCATCTGACATCTCGAGGATCTATATTTCTGGCGGAACCATCCATCTCTGGACCGTTCAGGTGACTAACGTGGAATATATTGTGCTTCGCGCTACATTTGGGAGCTTTGATGCATCGCCCCGTTGCTCCCATTTCGCAGGCAAAATTTTCGGAATTATACAATTATAATCGCGGCAGATATTTTTTTCGGACCTCTCTACATGTATGTGAAGTTTATAGGAGCGAATGCGTTCGCCCGTAATGGTGTGAGACACCAACGGATATTGAATTGTAGATACATGCATACAAATAATTCGCACAGCAATGTATGGATATGCGGCACCGTTACGATCCTTTCTTTTTTATATCCGATCCTAAAAATAAAAATTGTAAAATATTTTACACAAAATTTAAATTTTATATGGGGGTTGCGATAGAGAGAGCGACTCGATGAATATCCACTCTAGCGCATTCGCGTATGTATCGCCCCCAAAAAAAAGAATATACAGGAGGTGCACGCAACCTCACCGCGTTTCCCTTTTTTGCGCATTTTTTGGAATTGGCTATTGCTCACAAAAATTCTTCACTCCTTAATATTAAATATATCTATAATTATATTTTGAATATGTCGATATTATAGAAGATTAAAATACATACAAAAATAACTAAGACAGCATTTTCTTCTATCAGAGAGAGAGAGAGAGAGAGAGAGAGGAGGGGGGAGAGGGCGTATAATTCATAACAAAATAATTACATATCAGTAAAAGATGAAAATTATACGAACTCACACTCCGGTTTGCCGCATATCTGCAAAATAATTAGCCGTACACCGAAATAGCGAGATTATATTCTCTGCCGTGCGCAAAGGTTGCACTTCTGATGAATTTGCAATTCATTTAATTGCACACACACGTACGCGCGTACTCACAAAATTCAGCGCTGATAGTATATCATCGCTCGCGAATATATATAGATATATAAACCCGCCACTATATCTCGCAAAGGCAAATAGTTCAAAAGCCGCTATTATTCGTTGCGGGCGCGAATCAGAGTCGGAACTACCGCGGCTTAATATCTCGTAAGGGGATAAAATTGGAAATCCGCGACCGCACGGCGCGGAACGAGAGAAAATGTCGGTGGAAGCGTCGGGGGGGAGGGACGCGCGCGCGCGCGAAGCCGAGATGCCAGAGACGTTTGCTCCGCGTGCGGATAGCGGCGATGACAGTGCCAAGAACAATGTCACTGTCTGACGCCCCGCAGGATAAAACGGGAAAGCGGCGGTGCGGAAAGTAGAAAGGCGCGGAAGAAGATGGTTTAGTTCGCGGATAGATATTGCGCGCACCGCGTACACAAAAGCTGCGTCCGCATCCGGGAATCGACACCGGGCCTCCGTTCGCGAAATAGACCACGCGTTGCTTTCACCACAATAGAATTACATTCGAGTTTACGTTTGTGTAGTCCTAATCGTCCCGCCGGATATTTTCCCGTTGAGTTACGGAGCTTTGTATCGTCCTTCATACTATCGATAACATATTATGTCAGAACCGCGCGTTCGGTCGATTATTCTGTTTGCATTACGAGTAAGCGATAAGCAAAATTCTCTTCTGAGTCGATTATAATTTCCAAAGTTAATAATTATAATCAGAGAAAATGAACAATGTTTCTTACTCTTTTTATGAAACATTAGAGAGCAGGCTAGATGCATTTAATTTCTCTTTTTTTATGTTAATAATTTTTCCCTGTTATCAATTAAGTCCTTATATTATTTTCTAATTTATATTAATAATTTTAGATTAATAATTTCTTTCTTCATTGATATTTATCTATTCTCTCAAAACACAAAATAACTTTTTGTTCTAGGAAAATAGATATTAAAAGAATCAAAATAGATATATATTTAAATAAATCGTATTCTAATATTGAATATTTTTATATTATTTATAACTGTAAGTATGATTGATACGATAAATATATTTCGAGCGAATTTCATCAAAAAAACATGTGTTCATCCAACTGAATACAGCGGACATGTTCATATCAATGTGTTTACTAGCTGCTAGAAATTCATTCCGAGCTTCATTTTCGTTATTAAAAAACGAGTGCGTCAGATTCTGGCAATATCGAAATGTTGACGAAAAGTTACATACTGAAGATTAAAAAGTATTTTATACGTATCTGATCGCACTGTTATTTATTTTTCTTTATCGTCAAGCGCTTGCATCATCATTATACGGACAACGAGCGTGTCTACATGGTAGTTCTTTCGCCCTTATCTCGATGGCAAAATGCAAGAGAATACCTTTCTCTATGTTCTGCCGCGTTCTCTCGTTCTACTCGTTCGCGCGCGCAGGTGTAATCTAGCATCCATTTACCACGCGGAGACAAGGCTACCGTGTTAAGATGAGAAAAAAACGTATGTAAAGTAGGGTTCGCTCTCCGGGAAAACCTACTCGCAGCTACAACACGCGGTTGGGCGACCGCGCGCGAACAAAACGATCTCTTGTTTAGACCCGTGTCAGTGATCTTCAAAGCTGGGACAAACGCCGTCTCCGCGGAAACGAAGGATATTACGTCGAAATTGTACAGAATGTAAAATGCATGAGATATCCGTGCCGCGCCGCGTCTCGGTGAGGCAGGGCATTCACGACTAAGGGACGGGAGTAATTAAATTCGAATGTAAACGCTTTGAGTATCGACGTTTACGTAATTGTTTCCAAGAATAACAAACGAACTTCTTGGCGCGGCCGCCATGGTTCCACGGCGTCGAGCTTTCGATGATTGCTCGCCTCTTGCGGAAAGATAAAAACAAAGCGAGATAGATTGAATTAGAGAGAGAGGGGGAGAGAGAGAGAGAGAGAATTTTCTCTCTTTAAGAGAGAAGAATTACAAGGGGAAGTAATTTAGTCGTTCCGACCTGTTATCGGTACAAATAAACTCACATCGGCGCTTAATACCTCATATTGCGAAGATCGCTGTAAATCGGACTAAGCCGTGATATCTTGCGCTGTGTTACGTTAAAAAGAAAAAAAAAAACAAGTGGGTGCATGGCGAACGTGACTTTCGTCGACGAAACTCGGATAATTTTTCAGCCTCTACACAATTCAGTTCGTTAAAACGGGAGAGAAGGAAGTAAGATATACGTGTTTTATCAGAGAACACATACGTACGTATTACATCGATGATACGTTGAATTATGAAGGAAATATAATGGCAGATAATCGGTTGAGCGTTGCACCGAAGATATTAACGGTGATTTACGCCGTGAAATAACAACAGTGACGCAAACAGATATGAATAATGTGCCGTGCATTAACCATGGGCATTGTCAAGACAATTGTGAGAAACGTATAACGATACACACGATATGTGTAATCCGATTCTTCGAGCGGAAATCCGAACTATTTGTCAAGTGTATGCGTATCAAGCTAAACATACATTTTCATTTTTCACTATAATACTGCATGCGAATATTTTATATATATATATATGTACGTATTTATATATACGTCTGAATAATCAGGATGTGCTTTTGCATTAATTAGTTCGGATTACGGAAATTGTATTGTAATTACATTTTCGAGCTACCCCAAAATATCCTGTTATTGAAAAATAAATGTCTCAGGGAATTAAAATCAATAGTGAATCGAGCCGCGTAACGTGTACTTATTTCGTCACAACGTCTCATTTCCACTCTCGGATGTCAAAAGAAGAATCGCACAAAAGAGAAGCGTTGTTCAGAACGGCGGACAAGAAAATGCAAAAATATCGAGGCATCGAGATGAAGCGCGAAAGCGTGACAGAACGGAACGAGAGTTCCTACGCGTAAGTCACTCGGTGACAGGCCGAGAACAGCGTCACCGCCCGGAACGACGACGGATAAAGAGAATACCGCGTTAAACGAGACACGGTGAAACGAGAGGACGGTGAAGGGACGCGCAAGAAACGCGCGAAGAAGAAGAAGAAACGGCAGAAGAAGGGGGGCGAAAAAGGAGAAGAGGCGAAGGAGCGGTTAAGCCACTGACTGGATATTGCGCAGTGGCGCAAACAAAAACCACCCAACCCCAACCGCAAGCCACCACCGCCGTCGCCATCGTCGTCGTTGTCGCGAGGAAGTCTTCCCTGCGAACTCTTCTTCACCGCACCCTCCTGTCCGCCCGTTTCGTCCCCGGTCCCCTATCCAGCCCCAGCTCAACGTCGACCGGGATGAGCGCCGCTATCTCCCCGCAAAACATATAAACTTGGGCAACAGAAGGCAAGAAACTTAATTCAGTGGAAAATACACAACAGATAAAGCTGCTTTCAGACGTGCTGGTGAAAGGAGCGAACGTCGTTGCTAGCGATGGCTGGCGATGCTTTCAGCGGCGATGCGCTAAATGAAGCCGACCGCCAAAGGGCCGCTCGGCCACTTCCCGTCCCGCTGCTAGCCACTCGCTTTAATGTCCGGGAAATAATCGTAAATATTTTCCATGTCAACTCCGACGACGTATCCCTCGTTTTTCCGCTTGTCCGCGTGTGCACGGAGACTTTCCCTTTCTCTCCCCTTCCCCTGTTCTCTCTCTCTCTCTCTCTCTCTGAAAAATTTATTGAAATTACGGCAATGTGAAGGCCGCGTATGTGTCAATGCTTGTAATCCGATCGAACGGCACTGTCATTGATGTAACATATCGACGTATAACTCACGCGGATATTATACCTGAACATACATATAACGAAGCTAAAGACGCTTTCGAGCGTAGGAATATACAAGTCGAAAGAGAATTTTCTTTTTTAGTTTCTATTATATTTGGGAGAAAATGCTTGTCATTAATATACTCTTCGCAACATTTCACGGATTAAAATCATAAAAATACTCTTATGAGTTCTATTGATTCTTAAATTTCTCTCTGCCTTAAAATAGCGACAATCTAAGAATAAAAAGATTTTAATCAAGTAGATAATAATAAAAGGTTTTAATTAGCTATATTAAAAGCATAATAATCCTGATATTAATAAGGCAACCCTTCGCATGTCCAAATATTAGCTGGTCGTGATCATAGATATACTACACGAAGCGTAAAATGTCACTTCATATCAGACAAGTGAACCCTAAGGGACAGAGGCAAAGCCGGCCATATTTGGGGCGGAAAAACAGCGGTCTCGCTATGCTAATGCTGCGCGCCACAGCGTTACTGTGTGAAAGGCTGCATCAGTCGACCCAGTAATTTGTAAAGAACTGCATCTATAACGATTATTATATAAAATTACCGTTTAAGCGGATAGCTTTATTTTTCGTGGGGGTAATTCGCATTATCATTCTTCGAGCGAGCCGTGATAGTAAACACGGACTTCTTTTTCTCTCTTATATGCTTCATACTTAAAACTTCATCCAGATGCGTTTGCGCTCCGCGTCCCATTTCCCGAAAATGCCACACAGGATGGGGGGTTTAGAAAACTTCGTGCGCCAGTTCTATATCTGCAGGGGATCTTAAAAGTCTCGGAGTTTTAAGTCGCCATATTATTGTTGTCCAGGACATTGGATTCTGATAAATTTCCACGACGTTGCGTGGCTGCGAAATTCCTTCTCGTCTTTCTCGCGGAGGGTTACCTTTGCCGATGCGTTCTAACTCCGTCATACGGTATTCCTGAAATCGATCGCGCTCGCTGAGACGGAGTGCGCACGTAGACGAGCCGTTCCTGGCGCTCGACGATGAATTCTATTTACGGTCTGATTCGCTTATTCAGTCTTATTGGCCCTGGCACGAGACTCTCCCGGGCGGCCAGGGCAACCAAGTGGAGTACCTCGCGAAGGGAGTCCGCGAAGCGTGCGCAAGGAAAATATACGAAATGTTTCATTTATCCTGGGTCTGGGTGCGTCGCGCGTTCCGGCGTACTGGCTCGCTTATATAATGTTAGACCCAACGCGGTTAAACTCACGCAAAATTACGTCCAGAATTCATGCGAGGCGCAGGCACGAAACTCGAGCCCGTACCGCCGCATCTTGTTGCCCTGCAGATATTGTTACTCATGTGCATGCACTAAATAAATTAAAGCGCTTCAGAAACAGCGGCGAGCTGTAATAAGTTAATCACCTCGCTCGGAGCTTATAATGCACGCCAACTACTAATGTAATTAAATGATCGAGATGGCGTTTCCCTTCTCTTCGCAAGGGCAATCTTAGACGAGGCCCTGCGGCCGAGTAGACGTTCATCTATTGACGGAAGCTCAACCGCCGTAATGGCGATTGCGGAAAAGGTATTGTACGGTCACATACGAATCGTGAATGCGACGTTCACGGTAATTGCAATCGGTAGAAATGACACAAGCGCGAAAAGGCACAACAATTTTCTAGCCCATAAATAAGGGAATATCATCGTGAAACACATACCGATCACTCCAATATCTCCGACCCTTCCGTCGTACTTCAAAGCTTTCACGTTTTACGTTACGCACCGCACCACATCGTATTACATCTCGTTTTATGGTACATTCACATCGATACTGAAAGTGGACGCTATGGACACAAAAGGATTATATGAAGATATGTTTAAAAAAATTTAAATCGTTGCCCTCTTTGCAGCAAACTGCGGCTACGATTATCTAAATTCGATATATTCAAATATATAATGCGTATCTGCTTTCTGCCTGTAATCTAATAAGCAAAGATAAGGCATGGCGTTTACTTACGTTGACGTTGTTAACTTACAAGAGCATACATAATGATTATACACGACATGAAGCAAACGAGAGACGAGAAAACACTCATCGTGCCGGAAAATCTTCCGGAGGATGTGGATGCACCATTATGATTTTCCGGCAACGTCGAAACGTGCTTTCCTCTCACACAAGCGTACACGTTTATTCGTACAAAGGACGTGGCCGGGATATACACAGGCGCACCCACGAGATCAAAGTCGAAACAGAATTTTGCTTCAGGGGTCTTTAACTCGACGTTATGCGGAGATCGAAGAGTCCACATTGTACATGCAAAACGCGTATAGCTGTATAGCAAAATGCGGGCGAAAGTTGGAGAAGTAGAATCTACACATTGCCTTTGTGCAGTCGTCATCTATTTGTCACGGTTATATAAATGTCGAATTTCCTTTACTCGTGTATGGCTTTATGTACAAAAATGTATAAAAGTACTGATAATGCCCGCATATTCGCCAATTGATGATAACTGACGATGGCACTCATCCTTTATTGCATTTACATATTGTTACTAAAAATCACTTAAAGAGAGCAACAAATTCAAGCATGTGTCAAAATGTTTTAGTAACTAACGTAAATGTTACATGTGTGTATATGAAAGAATACCTTTTCTACATGAAAATCGGGAAATGTTAATAATAAATCAATCTCTTCTGCTATGTTCAAAGCGTATATACGACGAAAATGAAAGTTATGATTTATTTTCTAACTCTCATATATTCATATCTAATAAATACATCACTTCTGACGAGATATTCGATAAAGTAATGACAAATTTCTTTTTAAGAATCGGGATATTTTGTGGGATAATGCGACAAGTTTTTACTGATAAGGGAATGATAATAAAAATTATTCCGCTTACGTTCGCACCTATCAACATCAGTATTAACGTGACGTTTACGACATACTATTAAGAAGTTCAGACTACGTTCTTCCGCGCTTACAAAACTAAAGTTTGTTCCATGAAAAGCTCGTTCCGCGCCAAGGAAATCCTTATTGTCGATATTGCTATCGATAATGAGTTTTAACATCAATCTAACATCGTTTAATGTGCTCGAACGCAATGAAATAATATTTCGACACTATTGCATTAACTTGTTACTATTGCATAAATGGTTGTTCTATATTTTAATATGAATATCGAATATATTTTTCTTTATTGTGCATTTATAAAAAAGATTGACAAGTCGGGGGAATAAAAAAGGTTTTATACAACAACGTGATACAATGTCTCCTTATATTATCGTCGTTGCATTATTTTACGGAATGCTGTTAAAAAGTTTGTCCTAGTTTGTCACGTTACGCTCATCACACAAAAAAAACTTTTCTTTTTATTAAAACCCATTATAGTATTATAAAACAACTTGATTATAGGCAGTGGCTTTTTAAAACAACACGCGGGACATTTCTTCCGGAAGAAAATGCTTTGTATGTCATAATTTCAAGAAAATTTCAATGGATTATGAAGTAAACAATATATGAAGCATACGAGTAAAATTTGTGTTATATATTTTTAACGTGACGAGCCTTTTACAATTAAATACCGGTTGATATATGTGAATCGACACGTATTACCGCGAACGTTGACAATGAAATGAGTTAGTACGCAAGCGCAACATGGGACATCAATCAACATTAAAACTCATCTGGATAAATATAATCTTCAGTTAATGTATCTCTCTTTCCTGCAGATTTATAAAATCATACGACTGTGCGATTTTTCATGACAATTACACGATTGTTTATTTTACAAACTGAAATGTTACTATCATATATGAAGTATTAATATGCTATGAATTGTTATATATTCTCACAATAACATTCTTTTCTTTCGTAATTAAGAAAATGCAGACTATTGATAACGAAATTTAATTTGACAAAACATATTTTTCTTGCGTTTATCAGCCGCGCATAACTTGTAAAGACCCTTTTTTGAGGGCACTCTCAGTAAATACTGGCAAAAAGTAAAAAGAAATATATATGATTATTTAAAACTAGAGAGGCAGAAAGTCCAAAGCGTACTCAAAGAATGTATACATACCACTTTCACATATACTTTAATTAAGAAAAAGTTTATCGCAGGCAAAAGTACATGTTCAACTTTTTTATATTACTAATTATGCGAGAGCACGTTCAGAAAAGTTTAATCCTGATTCAAAGCAGAAATGGATTTTTTATTTTTTCATGGCCAGAGTTAGCGAGTACAAAGATACGCAAACAATGTTCTTTAATTTAAAAAATTGCGTTCATTTGCATTTAAAAATGCGAACTCATGCACCCGTACGAATTTAAGAATCAATAGGGAAAATTATAGCTTTGAGAGAATTACATGTAACTGTATGTATAATCCTCTATCGCGTACAACTAGAATTTGTTGAACTAACCGAGATTATTATTTTTATGATGTCTAAAATTCATGTGAAAGTTGATCTCTTTTAATAATGTATTTTCACTGGATATTCGGAATCCGTCGTTAACTATTCCGAAGAAATAGTTGTAAGAAGACAAAATTGAACGACATAATGAATGGAGGTGGTAGAAGAGAAATGAGTCTCATTGTAGAAAGTCTTCCGGAATGCAGGTGAGGCTTTTTCACAACCAAGAGACTGTGAGACATTAGCACAGTAGCTTTATACAGAAAACGTTGGCGAATTAGTAAAGGCTGCAGCTCATATAATTGTTAGGAATTACATATCATGTATATCGTATATAGTTACATAATTACAACTTTTTAAATATATAATAATTTTTTGGATTTTAATTTTTATAAAATTATTTTATAAAAGTTGTATAAAAATTTCTTTTTTCTCTGTTATCTATAATTACACTTTGCAATTATAACTTACAATTAATGAACATTATAATAATCATCAAGGTATTATTATTTAAAATTTTCTGCATTATATGACACGTTATATAATACAACTACTTGGAATTCAAACTAATGATAGTAATTAATTTAGTATCGTCCTAATCAATATATTGGTTTAATCACGTTGCACACTATATTGTGTTACGCTTGTATATCTCGCTCTTGTTCGTCGGATGTAATGTTTAAATAATACCATATTATTACATTTTTTGGACTACATCTTTGATGCTGTATATGATATACTAAAAATGCATCAATGATTAAGAACAAAATAAAATGTAGTGACATAATTATATGTTAGTTCAAAAATGAGAACTTTATATGATTTATATAGAGTTTTATAGCCATGTATCAAAATGCACAGTGTATTAATTATTTTACGTCACGTTTTAAGCAAAAATTAAATAATTCCTTATTAAACATTCTTTTCTCATATAAAGTCAGCAATACGTATATGCAAAAATTGTTTTTAATATTAAAAAGATAAGTACGTAATAAAAATAATATTTTCACTCTACGAGAGTTAAGTTATACAATCAATTGATGTTTATTGGAAACTATTTTATGCGAGTAACGTACATTTTCGAGATAAATGTTAAATAATCTCGCACGGTAGTCCGTCCCTATTATCTCAGTTCTTGAAATCTGCCTGAGGTTGCGTTTTAAAATTCTGAACTAGTGCAAGGGCCTCTCTGCACACCAAGCCCTCCGGAAAGATGGAGGCCTGCGCGGGTAGTGCGTGTACACGTCGCCACTACGCGACGCCCGAGGCAGGCCATTAGACGGCGACAATGCGCACCCTTTTCCCGACTTTTATACGTATTTCCGCCATTACCGCGCATTCTATGTCGCAATAAATTCTTTCTCCGTCGCGTTAAAATTCTTGAAGGGCATTCTGAATACTTGGCGCGGCGCGGCAGCGATATTGATGTCCCTCGCCGTGAACAAAACGGTTTATAGCCGTATAACGCGACCTTCCCGGCTTTCAAAGTCTCCTCGTTTCTGAAAAGGCGAAGATCGTGCGCCACTTTGCCAAATAAAGGGAGAGACATTCGAAACAGTGGCATCTGTGTTGCGCGAATCGATTGGCAATATTAGCACGTGTACGCTTCCGTTATTTAGATACGGACGGCTCCATTAACAAAAGGATTCTCCAAATTGTTTCACTGAATGAACAAAGTCCCTTTGACCTGATAAAAAAGGTAAAATGGAATGAAAGCGTCTTAATAATTACTTTCTTTTCTTCAAGCAAAATCTTTTATCAAAAAAACAAGACAAAGATTTCTTTTGTTAGTTGTTAGAATAAGTAAAAACGCTATGTCGGAATATCAAGTAAACATTGACTGTTGCTGCTCGAGAAACCGAGGGAATTCAGTAAAAAAGAAAAAAAAAGAATATCCCCGCTTGATTAAGCAAGCCGCTTTTTCTTCGTGTCAGCTCTAATTAACTGTGCGCAGATCCCCGTGTTTAGAAGATAGATGAAAAAGGATTACGCTCGCGCTTATAACTTCTCTCTTTGTGCGCCGTTTTGACATCATTTCTCCCTTAAATAAGCATATAGCTGCAACGTTGCTCTCGAATTACTCTATACTTGCAGCGAAATATGTAATCAAATTACGCTCACCTCACCTCACCTCGCCCGTCGTTCTACTTACGTATATACATTCAAGACATTATATTACTAATTTCGCCATAATGTTGTAGTAACGCGGAACAGCAGGGAAAATGTTTGCCAGCGTTGAAAGGCCGGCAAAATTAATTGATCGAAGGTAAGCCCACAACATTTTCGTGTGATGAGTAATTGGACGGGAGAAGACGATGAGAAGTAGGGCCCTTTAGGAGTCTCTATATCGGGAAAGAGGTTATTCTAGGACGGATTGGGGGATGCTTTCATCTCATAATTACTGGTGCGCTTGTAAACCCCTGACCTGAAATGTGAATGATCTAACAGGAGTAGACACTCTTGTATTTTGCACGCAATTATACTGATTGATTCTGGTATCATAAGGCATTAAATACGTGTCTCCATATGTCATGATACATTCGAATTCGTTCTGAAACTTGCTTTGATGCGATTATGATGGAAGTAACATTAATTTTCGACTAATCAATATTGATTAGAAACAATAGACCTATGTACGCTTTCAGTGATATTTTATTAATTGATAAATTATACTCAACTACAGCAATAGAATACTGTGATATAATTGACATTGTATCACGAAAACATTTTTTAATATAAGAAAGATGTAATAAATTCTGATTTATTATATGTGATTAAATTTCTTCTTTTTGTCTTTTAAATTATTTTAAATGATTCAATTACGTTTTCGTAATACGTTGTATTAATTATATTGAGTAATGTTATCAAAATTGTTAAATTTATTAAAAAATAAATTAATGTAATAACAAAAAATATATAATACATAATTGATCATTTGAAATCAGAAAAATGAATATAGCTGCTTTATAAGTAACTTAATTAATGTCAGTTGTTAATGGACTACACGGTTTCACTTCGTGATATTATGTACATACATATATCGGATATGATTTCAGCCTCATTGTAGTATTATCCTGGAAAAGTTTAGCTGTTCCGTCGCTGTCAAAAGTTTCGACGTTTAGTGTCAGATATCCGCAATTATCTACGAGCAATTTCGCACGAAATAGAGACCATAATTAATGATCGTTATTCCGCGGCGGCAATATTTCATGAAATGTTTAAACAACTACTCCATTGTACTCCCGGCTTTCCCCTTTCGACACTCTTCAGCCTGAATATTTTATAAATCAAGCGCTACATTTTTTACACATCGTGCACTATAACGAGAGTCATAAAATGCGCTTCGACACATCGCATATCTCTCCCTAATTGTTAGATTTATACGTATGAGTGCTCGACAAACACGTATACGGGACTAACATGGCTAATGCCGATGAACGATCAGCGTTAGATTTTTATGGACGGGTCACGCGCGTACGTCGACTGACTCACATTTGCGGACATGCGAGCTATTTTTCCGATATGCGACATATCGTCGTCATCATGATGCCCGCTTCCACACGGGAGATTCAATCTAGCCGCGGCCGCATATGTCCCACATCTCATATGCAATATTGGATTAATTTACATCGCGAGCCCGTTAATCGGTGAGAAAAAAAAGATAATCCGCCACGAAATGGAATGAAAAAGCAATCTTCGCCTGGGAACGGCGCGGCTTAGCCTCTTGATTGCCCGTTGACTTGGAAAATCAACTGAAAATCAAATTGGCCATATACATAGGTATATATAATATATACAAATATATTTTTTCACATACATACATATATGTGTGATATACGCACATCGCTTTGTGTCTTGGGCATATGTCGAAATATTTAATATACGTACAGCGCGAAAGAGAGGAACAGAAAAACATCATCGATTAACACCGGTTCGATTAACACTGTCCGTTTGAATATTAATTCCGATTGCGTGAACTAAAAACAATCAGAAGTATGGTAAAAATAAATACAAAATTATACCGACAAATGTAATGAACATGGTGCGCCGGAAATTACGTCACATTTTAATATTTAATTGGCGCTTGTGCAGCGCGATGAAAAACGAGCGGCGTTCGTTCGAAAAATCTTTTCGATCAAGCGGATAGTACAATGTGTGTAATACGTGCGCGCATTTTGCATTTCGAAATTGGCACATTGATGAATTGTTATTGTAATACAATAGTTTAATTTCACGTACGGATACGATAAATGATGGATCACGTTTGTCTCGGTGAGAGTAGACGAGACGGAGCATAAATTGCAAGAATCATTGAACAACGAATAAATACATCAAATCTAAACATATAATATGTACGAAGATTACAGAAAGATATATGTTACAAATTAGATACGTATTTTGATTAGTAATATATTTTTATAACAATATTTATTTTCTCTTTATAGGTAAGTCTTTTATATTCAAATTAAAATTTTGAGCTTAAAGATAAGAAACTTGGATTAAAAACCATAACTTTTTATCTGTTGATAAAAATTAAACAAATCTTTTCCAAACTTATATACTTATTACAATTTAAGGGAAAATTTTATTTATAATTTTATGTATCATGTAAACCGAAAAATACGTAAAGAATCAGAATACACGTAAATATGAAATATATGTTAAGATACATATATAATAAAGATAATATATATAAACCGTTAATGATAGATTCCTGAAATCATTTTGAGACGAAAATTCTAATGCCAAAATATCAAGGCTATTATAATTTTTGAACGGGAAAGGTTTAAATTTGGTCAAGCTTGTCAAAGTTTCGCGCGCTCAGGGATATCGCATGTCGAAAGGGTCCTTCCACAACATTATTTGTTTAATAAATAATGTAAATAATATTACTTGAAATTATTATTCACTTTCTTTGTTTACTTTTCGCAAGATCATGGTAATAACAATTTTTAAATTGTACGAAAACGCGGTGCTCGTCCAATTATCAACGCCTTCGTGTGAAATATGCCGCGGACAAATGATATTTCTTTTATGATGAGAGAAAACCGAAAGAGACTAAAAATTCTGTTCCTCATATGCGATACAGTAATCACAAAACTACATTATAATTAATTCTATAATAAAAAAATATTTTATTCAATAAACTAATAAATAAATATTTCTAAACGTATTAGTATTATTTCCCTTGTTGATTTTTTTAGTCTTGACATATTTCATGCAATAGATTTACTTCGTATTAATCATATTGATTTTCTCTCACCACGTGAGAAATATCATTTGTCCGCGGCATGTTTCACGCGAAGATTTTGACAATTCGACGCGCATCGCATTTCCGTCCATTTTAAAGAGATTATTACCACGATATTCGATCTTGCAAACAGTATATAAACAATAATAAATAAATAAAGTAAATAATAATTTCAAGTTTTATTATCACAAGTATTTATTATTGAAATAAATAATGTTGCGGAAGGACCCTTTCGACATATGATGTTCCTGAGCACGCGAAACAAGCTAATTGGCTAACTTTAAACCTTTCCCGTTTAAAAATTATAATATTCGAAATTTTGGCATTAGAATTTTCGTTTCAAAATGATCCCAGGAATTACCATTTTACACTTACCATTAACGATTTATACGGTAAGTCTGAGACACTCTGTATATAAATATACAGTATATAAAATTATAAATAGAATTGTGTTGTAAAATTTAATAAAAAAATATATATAAATTATGTTATATTTTTTCTAAATTATATCTGGTATTTTATATTTTTTGCCATTTTATGTATTTAACCATAATAAATACATAATAAAATTAGTAACACGCAGGAATAATATGATGTAATATATAGATGAAGAGAGATAAGAATATCACGCAGCGGTCGATATCGCTATAAATAAAGTTTTTTCGATCTCATACATCGTCATTTCCGGCGTCAGCCTTTTCTTGTTAAAGAGATAAAAGTTCGTAGTCGTAGAGTCGATCGGCGGGGGGTAAACTGATATAAAATGAGTGCTTCGGCTCTTGTCTATTACCGCTCCTTTATTCCACGATATTAACGTTTTTCACCCCCGTATCAACGTGCTGCTGTTGCTGAAGTTGCGACTACAGCGAACATTGTCGTAATCTGACAAAAAACAACGAGATTAATAACATTTGTTTTATATGTAATCCGTTAACTTATTTTTTTCAAATTCGTATGATCTGCGAATCTTATAATTTAGATAAATGAGTTATAACGATTATATTAATAAAATGTTTATGTGTATTATACACTTAATTGTATTATAATACACTTAATGTGTATTAATACATTAATATGTTAATATGTCCTAATTTAAGCTATGATTTTGCTACACAATCACAAATTTGAAAAAGAACGTTACAAATGTTTTATAAAATTACGTCCGTGATTTAGCTTTTCGATTTTGTTGAATATTATCGCGTATGATTTTCGACGGAAGTTACATAGAAGCAGGCTGCTACTGACTGTCAACGCTGCATTTACGTGCATACATTCCGGCTCTGTCCTCACGTTGCATATGCCATGTGTTAACACACGAACAATCGGGCGTACACGAAATTTACGCGCGTGCGCTTAATGCGCTTGAGTGAGAGGAAACCAGCGTGAAAAGCTGTTTGCCGAGCTCCATTGTTGGAGACACACGGAACCGCACGCGTATTAAATATTACGTGTGCATACTGGCACAGGTGTAATGCGTATTTCTAATGCGTGGAAGTATACGAGAAGACGATACATTCACACAATTGTGATCCCAATGTTTATAAGCCGGTCCACTTTTTGCAGATTGCTTCTGTATAGTTGTGCTATAAATTCTGTTTCTAAGAAAAATGAATTTATTTTATAATTAAAATAAAAAGTAAACGTCCTGCGCTCTTTTGAGTTCCATTTAAATAAAAATATCATTTTATTACCAGATGGTACAAAAGATTTTAATAATAGAAGAGAATAATTTCTAAAATGGGTTTTTTGTAGTATACGATGCCTCTTTACTATCTACCATTTACGTAATTTAATTAAACAATATGCAAATTTAATGTTGGATATATATGCTAGTACACGTTTTTAGTTATATTAAATATTAATGTAACTAAAAATGTATGCGTCTAAAATTTAAGAGGTAATCCGCATTTTCTGTATATCGTGTTTTTGTTGTATATCGTGATAAAATAAATATTATGCTTGCAAAAATGCTATATTTTCTGCGTGCAAGAGAAAAGGAAATTTTGCTAAAAATGATTTATTTTAAAAGTCAATCAATTGTTATAATGGACAATTACGAGACACTGCCTCTTAAAGTTCGAGTGCTTCTCAAGAGCGCCAACCGCGATGACTCGAGAGGCACTTCACGAGAGGTAAAAACTCTTCTACAGAAATTCTTATCGATTTATAACATTAAAAATAACATTTGTCTAACATTTAAAATATATTAATTGCTTTTATATAATAAGACATTTGCAATAATTTTAACTGAAAGGAGTAAATATTCTGAAAATTAAAACTGGCTGTAATCGAAGGGAAAGATATTTTCTAGCAATATCGTGTATAAAATCGTGTATAAAATTGGAAGCTTGAGATAGATGTAGGCAATGATAAAATATAGAAAGCAACCGATTTTATTAGTCTTTTCCCCTGTATTGTAATTCTCTTTCCAATAATTTTCAATTATTCCCTTTCCGCTGACTTTTACCTCCGAGGAATGTAAAGAATCACAAAGTAAAGATTATTAATTATATATTAAGCAAACTTCTCTGATATTGCTTTTAAATTGTGCATACTAATTTGTGAACATTTACGCTTGCACGAGGCAGAGGCAGCTTGCCGCTGTTTCTATATTGCAAGTCATCGGTTCAGAGCACCGCAACGTGCGACCGTAAGGCTAATTCACGGTTAACAACCGCGCTGCAATGTTACTCGATGTTCGACTTGAGGCGATACGGGTACCTGGTGGCGTCATTAATTAATCGCGAATGTATCGAAATATCCGAGACCGCCTCGTCGGATGTAGTTTGCGCGCCTCGAGCCACCTGCCGCGACGAGACAGCGTCTGTCAACAGTAGGGAACTTCAAGGATTTCGGCAAGTCGAAGGGAGCGGTCGGGCGGAGAGACGGAGTGGATGTTGGTTACAGAGCCTGAACACGCGCTTAAATATTAACAGTGTACTCAGCGGATACATTAGGAACGCCGGAACGACTTGAACACACGGTAGGAAATCACTTGGTTTTACATGCCGCCGAAACGGGCGCCCCCGCAAATCGTTCGCGGCGGCACGGAGGGCGAATGTCAAAGAGATTAACATCGTTGACGAACGGGAAAATCATTGTGCGTAATACGCAGAAATAAAATAAAACGATTACTACCTCGCCGAGTTAGCGAGATGTTGGAAAGACATTTAAATTTTTCCCAATGCGATTTCAAGCATTTAAAAACGACTTCTAATTGTGAAAGATTATGAATTTACAGACTGATGTCTAGCCCGTGAGAGTGCTTTACGAAAATAACGTATTCTGCTAATTGTGAAGTATCTCTGCAAATAAAATCCAAGCACTTATAATATTTTATCGCGCGTGATGATGTTCTGCATCTGTGCTCTTTTCGATTATATCACGATGGTCGACCTACGTACGATACTAATAACAATATCGAGGACGCTCGTCAAAGAACGCTTTGCATAAGCAAAATACGTAACTCGGGCTGAAATTAACGCTGTTACGCATAATTTAAAATGTATGCAGTGCATGTGCGATATGTCACGTATTACGGGCTTTCTTTTTCAAAGGCCGCCACGGCAATATACCCGCGCGACTATGAAAAGCGCGCGACGGTCATAACGTGTCATTCAAGTATCCCGTAAAAAGGCTGATATAAAAAGCGGAGTCTACGCAGCGCAGCGTGTTTCACGATCACATCCCCGCAATGAGCACACGCCGGATGAGATTAAAGTCGTCGTGAACCACTGTATGTAACTCGGGTAGACGCGTCGTTCTTGCCAATAGCATTCACGGTACCGTCCTCATCCCACCTCGAGAGCGGAAATAGAATGAAAGTGGAAAGATTAAAAGGGGCAGCGGGCTTAATGAGACAGCCGGTTGTTTCGAAGCGTGCGCTACGGATACTCTCTGGTTCAAGTATTAATGAAATCGATACCGATGCCGGATAATGATCAGCTAACGATTTCAATGGCGGCGTCTGAAAAATGCGTGCCCCGCCGCTTTTGTTATAAACACGAATAAAAGCGCGAGCACGTTAATTGCTCGATGACGATGCGATATAGACTCCTCCACCCCCGTAATCGATCAATGAGTTCGAGAATTTTGTCGTGGGTTGGGCTGCGTTTATCTGCCATAAATTTAATGATAGACGCACGATAGATATCGCGAAATTAGTAAGAAAGTTAGGATGATGGATTAATGGATTCGGTGAGAAACATCATTGCAATGATAAAACTAGAATTTAGAAAAAAATATTAAATATTAAAAAAATTAAATGTCTAGTAATATCCCATTACGAGACATGTCATTTTGATACTTTTTTTAATTCCAATTTTATCATTGCAATGATGTTTTTCTCACTTCATGTCATATTTTTTTATGCCTTATATATATATATAATACAACTTCAATATTCTGTTTTTGATAATAAAAAATTGCAATTATTGTATCTCTTAGATAATTATTTATTTTTCTAATTCTTTTACTTTAATCTTAATTGAATATTCTCTGTTCTTCGGTTTGCTCTTTACTAGCCGTAAAAAATCCTTACATGTAAAATACATTTGTAACAATGCGCGTAGCTAGATGTGCCCAAGCTATCAACAGTGATTTAATGACAGCAGTGTTTGTCGTTTGCTTTCGATCACGTTGAAAGGCATGCGAACCGATTTGCGAATGATGCATGCGGTCGCAAATGCCGAATTAGATCTGGAAATGAGGTCGTTGCCAATGCAACTGACGTTCTCGTTATGTGTGATGCCGACCAGTAACATTACGTCGCGCGTAATCGGATTTACAATACTTTGTATAATATGCGGATTAGTCCAAACATTTGCAGTTGCACACGGAACTCCCACACGCTGCTGCGAACGCCGCAAATTACATGATATTCCATTATTATGCATATAATGTTAATTTAGAAAAGTCTCTCTCTTCCTCCCTTCTTCTCTCTCCTTCTGTCCTTCGGTCTCTGTATTTCTATCTCTGTCTATTTATCTATGTATCAGTCGTGTTTATTCCGATGCCAATAACGTGCGCGTATCGTATCTGTCGAATCAAAATGAAAATACAACTGATTGCCATTTTTCGTAATGGACAATGCCGTATGTATCCCGTACCTATGAATGAAACAGCGCGATAATCTTTCGCATCGTCGGGTTTTCAATTTACAATCAAAATCCATTATAGCAGCAAGCGTACCGCCAACGAGTGTGGAACGACTGTCGTAACAGAGAACGCTCTCGTTTGCCAGAAAGAAAAGCCGGAATAAAATGCGTACGGCCGAGAACATCTATCGGTGCTCCGCTGACAATTATTGACTTGGAGTGGAAGAGAAGAAAGATAAAGCCAATATCGTCGATGCAGTCGAATGGAGAGCCATACGGTCCAGTGAACGCCCGACGATCTGTAACTTGCGGTTGGAAAAACCAACGGTTTTAAACGGCGCCGATAGACACCGGTGCTCGTTGCGAGCGGCGAGCCAAATTATTCGAAAAATAACAATTGCAAAAACCAACAACCAAACCAAAGTAAACGAGCGCCGTTTATTTTAACAATGTTTCCACCGCCGTCTATTTCCTGAAAGGATGGGCACTCGAAGCTTCTCGGTTGAAAGAAAACTCGAAATTTCCGCGCGACAGAATCCGGAAATTTTTACGAAATTTATTATCACGGACGAGGGACGGGATTCCGATTTGTCGTCGCGGTCAAGACAAATTTTCCCGAATCGAGCGGCTATCTTAAGGTCGTCCAATCGAATCGGGCTGGAATCTTCCGCGTGCGAACGCGGATGAGAAGGGACGAAAGGGTGGAAAATGCCGATATCGTGTCCGCAATCGTGCGCACTGTCGCTCTGCGGATGAAAGCAGATGCAGGAGGGCCGCGAACGGACGTTCGTGACCCCCCCTCCCCCCGCCCGCTATCCGGGCGCTCTGGTTACGGATTCGACTTTCGCCCGGTCCGAAAATATTCGTGAATGAACACACGTATTGCGGTTCGGTTTGTACGGCTTCGTAGGAATACGGAAGTTGGTTCGGGCTTTTCGAGCCCGGCCATTATCTACATCGGTCCTCGCCGGACCGCGGGTTTGTCTAGCATACGTATGCGCGCGTGCACCCGCCGCCTACGCACACACACGCGTCGCCGCTCTAACATACGTGCTTGCGAAAGCCGCGCGTTTCGGGAGGGGGACACGAGGATGCAAATATTAATGATCGGTCCCCAATGAACTAGGAATACATAATGCCTATTTGCATGACACCCCCGCGCCGTCGCCACGGCCGCCGCCACCATCTCGCCGAGCTTAGTTAATCATTCGCACGCTCTGATGTTTGCCGAATTCGCATTGCACATACACGCTCGTCCACAAATCACTCGGCCGACGGCTAATAAATCGATAATTGTTTAATAATTTATAGTATAGTTAAGAAGAACCGACACAACCAATAAGGTTTGATTAATCGATCCGATTTTCTGTTTTTGTTTTTCTTCGCAATTTGATTTGCTTTGTGTACCTTCGCGAAACGTGTCGTGAACAGTTAGAGATGTAAACAGACGCGAAAATTTTAATATCTATTTCTAGTATTCTAGTAGAAGTTTAGCTTTACAATAAAAATCTCGTTACTTGAAAAACGCGTATGAAATGATCCGAAAATAGGCCCAATTTCGTTCAGACGTTTAATAGGGTGCAGGAGCAACGATAGAAATATTTCAATAAAATATTTGAATATTTCGAATATTCAGTGTTTTTGAATATTTCATTGCAAAATACGTACAAAAATGTAAAGACTGACGGCATTGCCATCGGCGACGGCTCCGCATTTAAAAATCCGTGTTGCATGCAGAAGCAAAGTGCATCCATAAAAAGTTTGTCGGCATTAAATATGACGCTTTACGTAACAATTATTTTATAATTCATAAAAGTGGCATTTTGTATTTCTCGTTAAATACTTTATTTATGTGCCATCGCTCGAAGACTCGACGGCAGACATATGTACACTGAGCATACATACAGGATTTTAATTGGACTGCCGCCATCCAATTAATTCTGCTTCAATATTTCTGCTTCAGGTCGCAACATTGCGTAACATCGATTGCAATTATCGAAGGACTTTTCGGAGTCCCTCGATAACCAAAACTCCTCCGAATCCTTGACAAGCATGTCCATTATCTAGATACACACCTTTGAAGATATATATATATATAATGTATTTTTGTGTTAAATATCGATAGACAGGAATAATTCTTCTGATATTGATTTTTTCAGATATCATTCAGTTATTGTTTAATTATTAATGTTACTGTAATATTATTATAATAACCTTTTTTTTAAAAGTCAGCTTGAAAGCTCTATTTTTTTCCTTCGTGCAATGCCACAAAAATAATAGAAATTCAAATAAATCGAAAGAAAAGTAAATACTTTTCAAACTCCCGGTAATTGTGAAGAAAAATCTAATCGGGAAACAAGCGTTATTTTCTCAACAGACCGAACGAAAAGGCCGAGATCGTTGTCGTCGTCGTGGTCGTATCTAAAGAACTCCGCGAACAGTTACTAGACAGCATGTGACTTTTCCACGTGCAGAGAGAGAGGCTACGATGACAATTTTCGCGTCGGTCGGCGGTAACGGCGGGAAAAGGTGGGAGCCGAGACACGAAGATTACCCCGGTAGAGAAAGTTGCGTAAAACGAGCTTCGGTAATGGCCGAGCATTGCCGCTAAAGCTCGAGTGCGCGCTTTTGATGTGGTCGCCTCAATGGGACTCCACACACGTCGCCCGTAGTCCCCCGTGTACCACTCCGTAGGGGGAGGGAGTAGCGAGAGAGCGTATATATCCCGCACGATGACGACGAGAAGAGGAGCTTACCTCGTCTGAGTACTTTGATGCTATCCGGAAGGGTTTGTTAGTACGAGCCACTCGTTTGATGTGGCTAACCATATTTGCCATGAGATTGAGCATACGAGGTGAGAAGAACGCGTGAATGTTACCGTACTTTTGCCCTCCCCGTGGTATCTTGAAATTTTCTTCCCGGCCGAAAGGGAGAGAGAGAAAATCGAAAGCTGGCGCCTGACGGTTAACGGTTAACGCACGTTGCCGAGGGAATTACCGCGTTGATAACTGTGAAAGCTCACCGTGCCGCACGCGTTTTCAACAGCGATATCGCTGTTGAAAGCAAATAGGAACCGTCAAGCGTCGACGGTGCGACGATGCGAATAAAGAAATCGCGGGGAGCATGACGCGTAAATGAGAGGCATTGCGCCTTCGATATTTCCGCTGTCGTGACGCTTGTGACGCAGGATGACGTAATTACATAATAGAACGGTGAGGTATTCCCGCGACTCTCGGGCTCTGCGTTCGAACGTCGCGATAAATTCCCGCGATAAAGGCGCGCGGAAAAGTCGGACTGCCGCCGACGTAGTTTCCGTCGCGTGCACACACGCCAGGTGGTACGATCGTAGAGAGCGGGAGAAAGAAATAGCGGTCGTAGAACGAATTTAAAAAGTACTTGCGAACTCCGCTGGTGCATTCGGTGCGCACGGTTCGGTCCCAAAATTTTATTCAAATATCTATGTCAGCACATACTTATCTTCTCCGGCATCGTACACTCCCCTCGCCGCGATTTTTCTACCTGACCCTCCTTCCGTAGACCCGGGCACGCACAGCAAATATTTTTTTACATTATCGCGTCATTTTTTTCAAACCGTGCGTGAAGAAATCTCGCTTTTAAATGTCATTTAAATGTAATTTGATTCTGCTGGAACGGAAGCGGCATTAATTAACAAAAGATTGAACTCATACTTTAATAATAATTTAACTCTTCTAAAAAAATACACACAATTTAATCTCGTCATCGTTTTTGTCTTATAATTGCATTTTTCAGTATAATATTTTATAGGTATATATTTTTTGCATATAAATTTATAATACTATTTTTTTTGTATTACGTATGCGTGTAAAAAATATATGTGTATTTTTATTAAAAATCATCTACACTCAAAGTAACATTAATATGATTTATATTAGTTTACATATAAGATTATGTTTATAGAAATTGTCAGTGCATAATTTTAAAACGACATGGCAAATAAAAAATTATTTAAACGAACTTTTACAAATAATTGATGATGCGTGTCGTTTCCGAACACCGAAAAGAAATTCAACCATCAATGGTAGAATGCGAACGTTGCACATCCGTTGCGGACGTGGCACGGGAAAGGGCCACGAAGACGACGATACGGAAGTGAAACGGAGGTGAAAACATCGAGGAAAATACGAGACGGAAAATAAGGGAAAACTTCGGAGCGAGGAAGAACCGAGCTTTTCGCAACGCGCGTCTGTCAGTGTCATTGGTTCTGGATTATTAGTTGTCGCGATAATGGAGGGGGGACGCACGTATAATAAAAAGCCATAAAGCATGGCAGCCGCGAGTGGCATCGGCCAGGACTAAACGGAAGCCAACCTGTCGAAAGGGAGGTCTGGTGAACGCGCACAATGGCTCGTAAGTACAGCAGTTTTGACCCCTGCCAGCAAAACGGCGCGCCGCTACAGGTATAATAATCCGAATCGGTTGGTTACCCCCGGTATATACGTACGCTGCGCGCCGGTCGGTTAAGTGGCCACAGATGGTTAAACGTTACATCGGATACATCGGCGCGTTTACAGACCAAATGATTCACGCTTTCGGAAGGATCGGCGGGCTTAATTAACCGGAACCACTTGCGTTCGGCGCCGTTGGGACCGACACGTGACCACCGTGACAGCCGTGTCCGCGTGCACGTCGATTAAAACGTAAACCGATTATTCTTTATTACCGTTATTCCTCGTGAAAGAAGCGCACGCATTAAAAGCGTCACAAATTAACGGCAAAGATAAAATACACGGATCTTTCTGCAAGATTATTTATAGCGATAAAATGGACATCGGAATCGACGATATCCTTTTAAGTCGCGCGTTTTATGCCATTAATACGGTACACGTGATTATTATATTTATTATTCTATTTTAATTATAATCCCCTTCGGCATTAAATCCAAAACTCGTACCTTTTTAAATGAGCGGGCCAAATGTATCAGCTGTGTTGATTTGTAGTAAATTACACAATATGACGTCTGAGCAAACGAATAGCGATCAATTAAAGCGCTGAATAATGTTTGAATATTTAAATAATTTAAATCATAATCGTACTGCAAAAAGATCCATATCTTCCAAATGCGGATTTAATAACGAAGAATACACGCACATATTATTTCGCAATGATAATTCGTTATAATGTATGCACGTGTGTATTTGATCCGATCGCGCGAAGTAGACTTAAACATATATGGCAAATAACATACCATATTTTTTATTTAATTACAAATAAATGTCAATTAAGCGGATGCTTAATGCGGACGACTAAATTGCACGCTGCCGATGTATATTAGAGGAGATTGCGAAATTATTAAAAGTAATTCCCGGAGAATCATTTTCAGAAATTCGCTTTCAATTTTTGGCTCTTTTTACTCCCGTCCTATGCACTTCCCCTATTTTTACCGGTCTCAAAAGGGCTGTCCCTTTAATAATTCAGAAACCTATTAAAGCAACATCACACATGCATACGGGACATAATTCTGCAAATGTACGAAACGGAAAGGACATTTCGTTCCCCAACGTTTTTTCGTGCGTACGCTTAATTAGTCTTCATTAACCGCCTTTTTTGCTGGGACACGTAATAAATTCGCCGTTTCGGCTTTATCGAATTATCGTGACACGATGTGTTTTCGTGTACACGCGCATGTATCATTTTTTTTCTTTTTTTTTTACTCTCATCCATTTGCATGACTTCATGAATTATTATTATTATAATCGAGGAATACTGGAGCGCATTTAACTGCGCGCTTGTAATGAATTATGCCACGGGCATTACTGGGGAAATCATTCCCGATTTCATTTCGCGTGCCCACGAATCCGCGCGCGCGCGTATTTACTCTAGTCTGAGTAAATCTACACAGGTCATAGTATTATGCCAAGTGCAGCGCCCTTAGCCGGCGTAAGCACAGTACCATAAATCCTTTGTTAACGGCATACCGTGATGCGGATTGTGCGCAACCTCAAACGCTGCATGAGCATCTGCAATATCAAACGTAAACTAACTAATGAATACCGCCTGCTAATTGTGCAATGAGTGAGTAGACTCCATCGTTATGTGGTGCGCGCCATTACGTCAAGCTTTCGCGCAAAACTTGCGCTTTATCGCATTCTCGACGCATATATCGCGCATATCGTAATTTTCAGAAGTCATTCTTATAGATAGCGCGATTTTTGCGCAAACATTCCACCTCAATGCGGCGATTCCGACGTGTACTTTGTCACATTACGATCATATCGAGTGACTGGAACGAATAAATCAGGAAGAGAACATGTATCCCGTTAACGCACCGAGAATGCTATTCCCCCTCTGCAACTTTTATCAACGCCCCTACAAGTGTCTTCCCCATTCTAATGTCACTGATTCGCATCACTAAACTGCGGCGATTCGCCACGCACATGTGTCCAAATCTAATGGTCGTTCTACTGTGAAAGCTACTTAATATCGTGATCAATATCCTCCTAATCCGTTAAAAGCAATGCATCACGGCACGGGTTTAATGTGTGATATACGAACAAAAATTAATGGCGCAAAAGGAAATCGAGTCGAGCAGACTGAGATTTATAACTGCATAAATCATAAAATTCGCGTAAATAATGATATCTTTCTTATCATGATATTGCATACTGTTCAGACTGCAAATATTTAAGACCGAATTATACTGACGTTTGCGTCATTGCAATCTAGATGCTTTGCAAAATAGGCAAATTAAATTATCTGTAAACATACAGGAAAAATCTTTTTAATAAAAAAATAATGCTGTGTAATAATATTGTTTGTTTAGACCTAACAACTTTTAAAAAATGAATAAACGTATTTATTTTATTGTATAAAATAAATACGTTTATTCATTTTTTAAAAGTTGTTTTATTGTATAAAAGTATTAAATGCTATGTTATATTTTAATAGAGTGTTTGTCATTTTGCTTCTTTGCATTATTTGTCCAGTTTTCGTTTGCAATTTTCATCTGTTTTCATTTTGAATTGATAACATAATCAATATTTGAATTTGTTTGATCTATTTTCTTTGCATCGACACGTATATATAATAAAAAGTATACATGATGCACGCGGAGTGTACTTTCTTTGAAGTAACCAGCGCTGCAGCTGGAAATAATTCATATCCCACGGGTCATCTTTGCTAAAATTACCGTACTAGCCAAAGTATTAAAGTTGTTAAGATATTTAGGGCTCTACGGAGATTCGTTGTGACTTATGGTAGCGAAAACACACAGGTAGTTATGCATATAAAACTTTAAGATGTCGTACGAAATTAATAATAGAATTTATTATGCCATGTGTTGTCATTATAGTAAAACGTGTTAGCTAAACATGTGACAGTTTAAGCCAAAAGCTCTTACACATGCTTTGAGTAAATTGTTATATACTGTCATTTGTGTAGCACTTAGGGCTACACTGCTGACTATTTCTCCTATCACTAATACTATTATTTGTCTTCATAGATTACGTTGAAGCAGTAAATAACTACGTATTTGACTATATTTTTACTAAGGGAAATTTTCAATTTTTTAAACTGGTCATAAAATTGAATAACGGCAAATAGGATTTTTTGCATAAGAAAACGATTTAACTTTCAACAGATAATTTTTCCTGGCATTTTGGGTCACTATCGATCTATTCAATAAATTACATCTTGAATTCTTTATTTTTTAACGTAATAGAACTATTAAAATTCTTGCAGTTAATTAAGATCATTAATATCTCTTGGATCTACATATATTTTTTCTTTCCGGAATAAATTTCTTACTTGCATCTTACTTGTACGGTTTTTCCAAGTTATTCGATCGAATATCATTAAGAAGCAGCATCGGCGAAATAACGTGAGTTCGAGTCGCGAAGAGGATCTCTGATAGACGAGGAATTTCGACGGAAGCGCAAAAGAAAAGAGCGTTCACCCCCGATTTAACGATCGCGCCCCTTTAAGGGTGCCGTGGAGAATGCATCATCCACGCATGGTGTGCACCGGCACTCGGCGAACCGGAAACATTTTTCAGATGCATTCCATAGGCGCCGTTATCACCTTGTCCCGCTATCCGCTGCGTGCACACGTGTGTGCACGTCTGACGAATGGGGCAGCCCCGGGCCGCCGCTGCAGTCGCGCGAGCCGCGCGCGTGCACCCGCTTGCGTTTTAATCAATTCCACTCGTAACGACATATTCGCGAACTTAAATCTTGTACGCACCATGGAGAACCATTCGCTTCCCGCCGCGCCGCCAGGGATTCCAACGATATTCGGAGCGATATTTTCTGGCTACCGGGAGGACGGGAATGCGCCCCGCGCTCCTCAGTCCTCCCGCGAGTTTTTGCCATGACGGAACACCTCGCCTTAGGTGTCGCCGCTGCTCTAACGAGTGGCTCGATTAATTGAATTTATCGGACATTGACACACCGTTACCAGGAAAAAAAAGCGTTTCATCTGCAATTCATTCGGTTGCTGATAGTATCCTTGGCGCGTCGAAACGTCGAATCCTCCTCGCCGTATATCAATCCATCGCAAGCTTTTATTGTTTCTGACAATTGCATGCGAGATATAAATTTTTCAAGCAAAGTATCAATCTGTTACCGCGCACACATACTTGTACACATACATTATGAAACAAAGAAACGATTGAACCGTTTGAACGTGATTTCAATGTAACATGACAATATGTGAGTGCAAATAGATTTTTGTCAATTATTTAAATCTGGTTTAGACATTTTGGCAACAATTCAGTATTAACTTATCAGTTATATTTTATTAAGACTCGTAATATTTTATTTGATTTACACACACTACACATACACATACATATATATATAATTTCTATAATGTATAACATGTGCATTTAAATTTAAATTTACATCAGCTTCTCGTATATTCTTATACACGTAATAATTTTGAAATGCAAATTGAAATGACGTTCGCACTTGGTTTGCCTGAAAATTACAACCAAGTCTTGGCTCGAGAACCATTACTACCGTCGACTCACCGCCATTCAAGGCGATTCGTCGAGATCCGCGTTTCTTATGCGGAGATTTATTAGCCCAACCGTGTGACGACAAATGCAGCAAACAGAGAAAGTCGGTTAAGCTGCCAAAATATTATTCCGCGGTATCTCCGGCACCGGTTCTCGAGTTTACGACGTCTATGTTTAAGCGGCCTCACTTATCTAAAGCCTCAACCAGACTACGGCCGTATGATGGCGCGGTGTGTTTTTACTAGTCGCATTCATTTTTGCTGTCGTTGCCGTAATGTAAGCTCCGCGCCACGGAACCGTGAGCGTATCCGCATGAACAACGCGGAAGAATTTCACTTCATTTTTCTTAATCGATCAGCCCGCGCTTCATTCTGTAGCGCGCCAAATCACTTTTCCACAATAACTGATGATGAAATATCGTGACAGAGAATTACATTTCGGTTGAATACTAGAACATTCCGGTAATCTTACTTAGATCCTTACAAAAATAAGATTAATTGCAACATTTGACACATTGAAGAATTGCGTGAGTCGGACATTGAGGTGTCAGGTCTGAGCACGCAAAAGAAGCGATCCATCAAGCCAAGTACAGTCGACTTTGACGGCGTAGGAATTAAGCGCCGCCCTCCACGGGTCTAAGCCTTAGAACCGTCGGTCTAATTCAACCATTGCCAAGTTTTTCGGCGTATCTGTTTATCTCTCTGTAAACGAAATCGGCAGGATCTATATTAAGTCTCGTAATTTACCAAGTTGCTCACCACTCTAGAATTGTCCGTCGTAAATTCAGCCTCTCAGTTCATCAACGTAACGTTCCCCGTAGTGGTGAAAACTGAGATCAACCAAATTGAAGTTTGTTTAATCCCAGATTGAGATTATTAACGGTATCTTCGGCGCTTTCCCTTTCCTCTACGTTCTACGTGGATACCGAAAGACGGTGCGGGCGATATTCATGAACTAATTTCGCGCAAACGATACGATTACGGTTTAAATCGTCCTCTGCCCTTCTCAGTAAAGATCTTGGTATACGGTAGGTGTTCGGTAGACTCCACGGACAAGTTAAAGTACAGGATCAAAGTGAGTCCTGTTTGGCGCTCTCTCTCTCTCGCCGCACCCCACGATCGCGTCGCCGGAAAACAGGGCGGATGTAACCGAGGCGACGGACGGTTCCGGCATCGCGCGTGAAGGTTAATCAATTCCAGTCGCGACGGTGTTTCCACAGACTTAATTCGTGCCCCGGGTGCAGCGGGGCGCGAGGCCATTTCCTTTCTCTCTCTCTCTCTCTCTCCCTCCTTCCCGCCTCCGTCTCTTTCTAGGCTGACTTTCCCATTATTATCCGGCATATACGGAGGGTAGACGCGTACCACAAGGGAGTCTGGTGCCGCGAGGAATCTTCCAAGGATGAGACGGTAGCCCCCGTCCGCCGAACGTCTCCTTCCCCATTCTCTTCTCATCTCTCACCCCCTCGTCACACCCGCCGTCTCTACCACACACCCCCGCGGTTCTCCTCCACCCTTCCGTCACGGCCCTCGTCGTAGCAACTTTGTTCTCCGGAGAAATTCCCCGAAGCGCTATCTACATATTTGATGTCGCCTCGTCCACTCCGCTAATGCTTCTCGTTAGAAACTTACCGCTTACCTGCGTCCCGCGCTGCTCATTCGCCCTTCGCTTCCCTTCTCCCTCTTACATCCCTCTCGCTATCCGGCGGCAGCTCCTTTGCGCTTCTCTCGCAACGTGACTGCGCCACATGTCTAGAGAACAGCGTGATACCGCTCGATCTAGCGAGTTAACCGACGGAATATCGCGATTTCAAGACCGTTGGTCGCGACGCAGATGGGAATAAATATGCGAGGTATCATGTAAAAACGAAGATCAGGAAAAATACGTCGTGGTTCATCACTTGTGCAAAAGTAAACGAGGATTTTTTTATTTGGAAGTTTGTTTCCGCTGTAATATTTGATTTTGCTAAATAATTGCTAAATCGTATTTTCCATTTACAAAGATCCAACGCGACAAAATACACATCGGTAGATTAATATCGATTCTTCATAACAGAAATGAATGTTCTACAAGACTAAAATATCATATGCAAACAAAAAATCATTATTTTCGTCGTATAGTAATTTTCTTTTTTTTTGGAGTAAAATAGTTTTTTATTTCTATATGATATAAGTAAATATTGTTAGATAAATACTAGTACGCAAATTAAATTAGTTATAAATTGTTTTTATCTATAATAGCGTCAGTCTCTAATATTTGTTAACGACTTTACTCATTTAGAAAAATTTGTAAGATATATTTTTGAGAAGCGTTTAAATAATTCTCGCTTTATTTCACGATATTCAAAATTACATAATATTCTTTAGCATATCTCTCGATCAATGTTAGCAAATTCTCGTGTATTACTGAGTTTATTAATTAGTTCCGTTGGTCAGCTAGACGAATGAAAAGTTCAACGTGGAAACGAAATATTTTGTTCAGAATATCTTAATCTCGCTTCAGCCGCAGACGACTCTTCGCTAGTTAATAACGGCAGCTTACCGATACATTCCGACACCCTTTACAATCAGTCTCGAACCGCGCGCTGCGCACATCGCATTACGTGGTATTACTAACCGGGGAATGGTCTAATTCAAACTTCCTACCGAATGGTAGAATTAGTTAATATGTAAAGCAGCCGCAGCCGCGAATCCCAGGAATTCTCTGTCGCCGCGAGATCTACGTTTACATCTTACTTATACTTCAAACTTTCCCGAGACCGCCCACCGCTCTCTGACATAACTCTTGCATATTACTTACGTCTGCTAAAGAATAATAAATACACTTCTCTGACAAGTTACGGAACGGAGATTGCGCTTTAATCCTTTTGCCACCCAGTCTCCATTATGATGAATATGCTTTCTTCTCATTTTATGCAAACACGTGAAATCGTTCATTGTTGTAAAGTATATCATAGAGTTATGCTCTTTAAATACTCATGTCAAAATAAATCGTAGCATTTAAATCAACTCTGGAATAATAAAAAATTTAAGAATGGAATAATAATCATTACTATTACTGTTTAATTTGACAAAAATTTATATACTCTTTCATCAATTTATTTCCGGTATATTATAATCCATATGAATTATAAAATCCTATATACAAATTGTGTATATGTATATAGTAATGCGATACACGTAGATCGGGAGATGCAAAATGCAAACTGAAAATATCGAAATAAATTTAACAAATAAATAATATGAAGCGCAGGCAAATATTTTGAAATTGTGTGTAATCAAATAGGAACAATTTATAAAAAATGAAAATCTTTCAGTAAATAATAATATAGGATTAAAAGCCCCTATAAAAAATATTAAAAATTTTTCTCTCTAACGTTTCAATTTAGATTTCATATATTTTTCGCTGATACTTCATTTGAAAGCGGTGGGAGGGGACACAATTATTTTCCATTCAAAGCGTAATCGTAAAAAATGTCCCTTATTACGACGAGTACAAAGTTAACGAGCAATTGATGTCGATTGCTGCTATACCGTTTTATGAAAAGCTGTCACGCGAAGAAGAGAGCCGTTTCTCGAGTCCGTTGAAGTCAGTCGATGAAACTAGGTCATACATCGAGACTGCCACCCTTATAATGCGTAGATCGAACTTGGCGCAAATTCGCACAGGCGAGCGCAAAAAGTATTCGCCGCGAGGGACTAGGAGTTGTGAAATAAAGGCGACGAGAATATAGAGTTGGCTGACTGGTACCACGTGCTGAATCAAACTAAGCGTAACGCATTGGGGTGAGCACTGAGGGGCGAGTGTAACGAGAGTAAAGACTGGGATATTGAGGGGAAAAGGGGAGGTGGGGAGGAGACGATGGAACGATGGGTAAGGTGAAAGGGACGAAAAGGGATAGAATGGCAGATAACGGGAGAGGCAGGGCGGACGGTCGGAATCGGTGAAGTATAGGAGCCAGAAAAGGGATGCTCCTCTCAGCAGCTCTTCCCCCGTAAGATGAAGCGAAGCTTGCGGAGGAGGAAAGGGCGCAAAGGGGTTGTGCGCGGACGGGCAGGGTACGTGGGGGAGAGAAAGAGAGAATGGGAGAGGGCAAAAGGTAACGAGAGAGACGTAGCCCGGATCGTCGTCGGGCGACGGAGAACTTCGGTATACCTCACCGTGTCGTCAGCTCCTCCTTGCCGAATGGAACAGCGTCTGCGGAACGAGCGAGCGAAACCCGACACGTCAGACGCGCTTCCACTTAACGAAATGGAATTTGTCAACGCTTGCCCCGACGTCAAATAAAATTCAAATAAGACGAGGGTCAGCCGAGGCGATCCGCCCGCCGCTTTGCTTTTACCCGACCAATTTAAGCCGCTCGGCGTTAAGCACCTTCGCGTCTCAAACTCGTCTCTCTTTTGCGAGTGGAGAGACGAGTGTCAACTGGCCGAAATGTCTTGAATCGGTCTTGAATAGCGTGTAAACGTGTAACACGGCGCCTAATACCCAAACTGCGTATTCCGCATCGTGCGTGAGGAGAAGCTGTTTTACGCCGCTTTACACGACGACCCGACATTTGATAAACAATACAACAAGCGTGTCAAGCGTAATTTGTATAAGCTTTCATGAGACTATGAATACATGCTATTTTGAGCAATTAAACGGTGCATCGTGATAATTAGCCGTCTACCGTAAAGCCTTTTCTCTTTGTAGGATAATCACTTTGGGGTGCCGCGTATCCCGTTATTCGTCGGTGGCTCTTAGCCCGCTTCCAGGAGCAGAAATTTTAATTAGCAAGTAGACATCTTAACATCGAAGCAGACGGGCGGACTATTAATTTCCTTCTCGTCGTCTATAAATGTTTAACTTTCTTTGTTCGACAAACAACCGACGTTTTCTTACGGATTTTCATCATTTTATTCCGCGCCTCAGCTCTTCAATGAAACTAAACGAAAATGATCGTTTAGTTGCAAATCAATCATTTGAAGGCGCTAAAATTAGAATAGCATAATTATACCGAAACGGAATTTATTCGCCGAATAATTAAGTTTAAATTAGATGGAAGTAGATATAATTAGATGTTAGATAATGTAAATCTCGGTAAAAGAAAGGTTATTAAGGATATTATATATATATATTTAATATATAAACATATTAAATACAACGTACATATAATTATTATCCATTTTATATTAAGGCGTACTCTCTTTTTCGTATTCGCATTCTTTACATAATTACGTTGAGGAAATTACATTACTTCATCATGCCTCGCTCGAGACATAAAAGCCTTACCTTTAAACGAGAGGGACGGTTGACCCGAGTGCGTTTATGTTTAATATTCGGCGATTTCGTCCACTTCAGAGAAAATTTCATCCCTCCTTACGGAAAGATTAAAAAGGAGATAAAAGAAGCGGAGGATGGCGGCCCTTTATATCGTAAAAAATTCCGCGCAGCTACAGAGATACTATAATCATTAAGTTAAATATTCTCGGCACACTGTTAATAAAGAAACCAATATGCCCGGCGAGATTCATTAAAAATCCATCGGGAGAAATTAAGAAACTTATCCGTGGGGTGATGGCGCGCAAGTAATATTTTTCAAGACGGTTTTGCGTTTTTTGTCCCCCGTTTGCGCGTTCCCCCCTGTGAAGAAGATACCAGATTGCAATATTCCGCAGTGTCGCCACGAGCCCGTGGACGGTAAGCGGCTCCCTTTTTACATCGCTGAAAGAAGAAACGGGAGGAGAGCCGCGAGATGGTAGTCGAGGCGGAGGGTTGCATTCAGACACTTGAAGTATATATCCTGCGGCTTTGGCATGAGGAGAACTAACGAGAGAACATTCCGAGGCCCGGCTTGAGGAAGTTTATTTTCTTAATGCCACCCGCGACATTAGTCTTCCGGTCCGCGAGTCCGCGTATTCAGGCTTCATTAGAGCGACCGCATTTGGATTTGCCATTTGATTTTTGTATGCCGCGCGATCTTATTCTCCACTTTGAAGAAATGAAAAGCTTCTCAGAATTCTTAATGCGACTTATATTTTTGCAACGATTCCTTTAATAAGTAATTTATTTCAATAACTTTTTCGTTACATCGACTCGCATGTAAACTGTTTATTATATCAGTTAAATGACACATAAAAACAAATGTTAATGAAAGCATGTATTTATAGATATAAAATATGCGAGGAGATAGAAATAGCTTGGAATTTTTCTTTTATTAGATGAAAATTCTGTGAAATAATGAATGTTAAATTACGAGAGACGAATCTTTATTGAAGAAAATAAAACAACATCGGTTAACGATCTTCCGCATAATCGCTGTTGAAGATGAGATATTCAAAAGAAGTGAAGCGACAGAAATGAAGTAAAATATGGCAGGGAGAGAGAAAGAAGAAAAGAACAAATTAAACCATTTAGTTTTATTTAAATGATCATCTAGATCATTATCTAGATTGAATCGATTTCGTAATATTTAGCTTATTGTCGTGATCTTTGTTAATTCGCAGCTTAACATTAATGCGAATCCCACACGTACGCCGATAATAAAGACAAATAGAGGCAGCCTAGGCCGTTAACCTCCTCATTTGCACCGCTTTGATCTACCCCTACTTTCCGGACAGACAGCAGCAGCAGCAGCAGCAACAGCCGATGGTTGTTCCCCTCGACGTCGGCTCATCATCTCCCGACGATTCAATCGATTTCGAAACACCCCTTCATTTGATGCTAACTAATGTCCCCGCCTCTCTCCCTCTATGCCCCGCAACGCGATACAAAACGGATCCGACGATAACCAGATTGGTTTGCATAAATAATTGCGTACATATTACCAAGGACGCGCGCGCTAATCAGTACGCGCAAGGCGTAAACGCACGTATAACGTATAAACCGTAACCCGATGATTACATGACGGCTCTATAAAATTGTTTTTGGGGCGCAAACTCGATGTGCGGCATACTTAAATCCCCGCAAATTCATCGTGACAAACATTTGTTTTTATGAAATTCCTTCGTAGTCATCTGTTCATCAAAAATTTTTATAGACAGATACATTTTTGTACGAGCGCATCTCAATGATAATTTAGACTAACTTTTGGCCATTCATGATTATAATATGGTAATGTTATCAGTTTCCGGTGATTGTAATTTACTGAAAATGATAGGTTCTCTCTCGAACGAGGCTCTTTTAAGATAATTCAAGATAATTAAATAATGAAACCTACACCACTCACTTAAATTCATATTTTTCTTGTTATATTTTCTCAGAATTTTAATTTAAAATATAATTATCACGATATTAATATTACATATTAAAAATTCGCTAGAAATAATTGCGTCTTCTGATAATTTTGTCCTAAATGAAGCCTGCAATTACAAATGAAAATTTATTGTTTTAAAATAATTTATAACATTAATGACTACGTGTAAGTATCCCAGTGAAAAAAATATATCTCTCGATAGAAATAAAACTGTTAAAAAAGAAAGATTATGCATTAAAAAATTTGATACGATTATTATCTCATATGCGATTTTTTCAATATTTATACAGGATAGAAAATTAATTCGCGTGAGCATATAAAGCAAACGCCATGCGGCCGCGAGCAATTAACATTAATGCAGAAATAACCATTTTAAAAGTACTTGATGAAATAAAGTAATGTCGGTTGCTTGTGAATGGCAATATCATTTTCCTGCCTCTGGCAGGATAAAATGACAAATATTCAAATTTGCACTATGTAATTATTACTGTAGTTATAGTTTCTTACAGTTTTTGAAGTGCATTTTTAAACATCCTATAAGAAGAGAGGATAAGTCTCGCAGAAAACGGCACTTGTGCCTGTATCTTCGATATTTCGTTAGAAATGGCTTGACTTTGATTTAAAAGAAAAATTGGTTAAAAATGTCAAAGATTGTAATAATTCAGTCAAAAGTGTCTGCGATATCGCAGAACACGCTAAATGTAGAGAGATGAAAGATACGACATTCGCATCCGGAAAATGCATTCGACAAAAAAGGTGGAAAGAAAAAGAGAAAGAGAGAGAGAGAGAGAACGAGAGAGACTCGTTTATCGCTCGAACAACCGGCCGAATGCGTCGACCACTGACAATGCTGCGACTACTGACAATGCCAGCTCGAATGCGAGGAGCACGAATATCCGCCCGGGCGGAATTGCGCGAGAACGCGCGACGATTCGTTTTAACGACCGTTAACGCGAGGAATGGAGAACGCGATGTTACACTTGACGATCGTTAGAACTTAACGAAATCTCGCCGCCCCTTTCGCGGGAAACGTATGGGGGCAGTATGTTACACGGCGGGCGAGTTTCCCCCCCGCGTATACACGCCTCCGGATCCGCACTGGGCCCCCCGGTCGACACGGGGGATAGAGACGCGACGGTAATTGCGTTCTCACTTAACGCAACTGCCGCGCAGCTGCCGGACGAATTGAGTCCTCCCCCTGTTTTCCAATTTTCGCCCGAGCTATAACGGGCGCAAGCCTGACTAGCCACGTCAATCATGGGAAAGGTTCGCGGGAAGCCTCGAAATCGTCGGCGCGATTCCGAGAATGCATTTCGCATTCATACGAAAATTTCTGGTATCGCGTTCGTGTGTCCGGGAGCGATTTCGATAATTTTGACTGTCACCAGGGTGCTTTCCCAAAGACATTTTTCGAACATTGAAAATAATATTGAAGTCGCAGTTAATATGTTTTGTATTGCCGATGCAAATGCGACAGGTAAATAACAAGATCGATACCTTGCGCAGTTCTAATTTTATAATTGTTTTGATGTTAGTACGTAGCGTATTTATTGAAACAAATAATTTATTACATATGAGTCAAAAAGTAAAGAAATTTATTTGCTGTTTACACCATTATTTCTGTTTATATCGAACTAAGTTTTTAGTTGATTGAAACTTAATGACGCTGTTTTTGGTAAATATAATAAAAGATTTAAGACTTAATCTCAATATTTTCTCACCAAGCTGTTATTATAATTATCGAATTGATAATTACTAGAGCAGGATTTAATCTGAAGAGATGTAATCGAATCTCAGAATTTCATTAAAAATTTCCAAAACTTTATTTCTGTAACTAAATCAATTATTTCTATGCTGAAAGTTCGTGTTTTCTATCGTGTTCTGGTTTTGTCACTTTCTGAGAGTCTAGGAAGTTTTCCATTATTTTAATTGAAATTTGAAAATAGAAATAGAAATCCGATAGGAATTTAGATCGTTAGTTCGTTACCTTTTTTCCCAAAATAAAAAGGTAAAAACAGTTGTTAAATTGCTTCAAAGTTATTCGAATCGTGCCGAGTACCGCAACTCGCAGCAGTACACATTTTACATGTTTTACAAAATACGTATAATTTTTGTAATTTCAACGCGCAACATGTGTGCGAAACATTGAATAGATAGACTGCATTAGAAGTGCGTTCACGACTGAATTTGCGTTCGCGATAGAATAGAAATTCGGGAGTAGGTGTGTACCTAAAGTTCGAGAGGGAAGGGTTCTACCGGAAAATGAAAATGAAATGAAAAGCATCAAAGCGGAAATGCCATGCGGCAAAATCTGCTTTTCAGAAATTGACAAAGCGTATTCAGGCAAAGCAGACGAATCGATATCTACTGTCGAGAAAATTAATATACGCTTATTGCAACGGCGTAGTAATAGCAGTAATGATCGTGGCCGTATGTACAATAGGCTCTCGGTAGCCATCGTAAATTAGTTCACCTAAAGTGCTATGCATAATTAAGCGACTGGCTAAATGACTAACGCGTTGCGATCGGACAAATTACCCCCGTACAACAAAGTCATGCGTGAATCATTACGAAATTTGTATCTTGATATCCGCGATTGTATTTTGATGCCTCAAATGGACAATTTTCTAATTGAAACACTAATTTGCGCATTTTACGAAATCAAGTGTATTTTATGTGTTGGAAAGGTAAGCGTAAAATTACGTTAAATCGTTAGAAAATTTTCAACATTTCATTTTTACATCTTATCGCATTAAAATGTTTCTACGTTCTTTAATACATAGAAATTAAACTTTTAAAATGAAAATTTTAGATTTAACATGTAAGCTCTGAATTAACTTGTATACCGAAATGTTTTGTTTTTTAAAAACAGAAATTAAGCTTTTAAAATGAAAATTCTAGATTTACTGTGTGACTTGCTTCTAAATTAACTCTCAAGCTAATAAATTATTTTCCATGTACGTCATAGTATCCTACCAGGGCAAATGCATCCCCCCAGTTTGAGGCCAATGACCTAAACCAGAGGCGGGTCTAGGGTCAATCAGGGTAATTGTAACTCGAGGATAAAAATGTCATAGAAATATCTTCCAGTGATAGAATTAATAACACTAATCAAACCATTAAAAGTGACAATGGCTTATTAAACAAATGTGACAGCTTTAAGTTGTAATAACAATCAACTGAACTATTCTAAAGAACGGTGTCGCATTTTTTCCGACACATTAAAATTATTCTAATAGATTCTATGTCAAAACACTGTAATAAAATTACAGTCCGTCAACTGTCGAGAAACCCACAGAATAAATTCACCCAAAAATATCTATCAATTTTTAGAAAATTATATAAAAGGGGAACGACCCTTTTTTAATATTTTCTCATTTCATGTTATTAGGTTTTCTCCTTCGTTGGAACCCTGAAAAATTAGTTTTTGGCCCCCCATAAGTATATTACCATTCTTAATTTTAATAAATCTTTCGTTATTATATTCTATATTTTTTCCGCGATATAAGTTAAAGAAATATAAATAATAAATTTTATAAATTACATACAAAAATTTATAAATATATTTTATGCAACTTAGATGGATATTTATAAATTATATAATATCTCTCTTTAGTTTTATTTTATACGAGGACTGTTCAATAAATAAAGTAATAAGACCTGTCGTGTGATGAAAATAAACTCATACCTGACTGTATTTACAATCAGTATTACAATTTGCCAGATATTATTTTTCTACATAATCTGCATACTTGTCCAAGTATTTGTTCCATCGATGCACCAGAGTATCGATCCCAGCACGAATAGGAGAGGTCTCGTTATTTATTGAATCGTTCTCATAATAATAATTCATTATGCTTTGTTTTAATATCGCCATGCATGATTGTATGATTAAATAATATAAATAGGATCACACCGTATAAAATTACTGCATTAAAAAGTTGTGTCGCAACAGAAAAAGCTAAAGGAAGATCATTTTCATTTAACGAGCAGGGGTCGGAGCGAAGGATGAAAAGAACGGTACATGTATACGCCTCTCTCCTGAAAGCCTGAAATACGAGCGTGCGAATTCAGAGTAAAACAATGATTTTTTTTCCTCTCTTTTTTGTCATGCCCGTCGTCTGACGTGGTCCTTCAACATTGCGTGCGCAAAATTATTAACAGCCGGGCGAGCGAAACGTAAAAAGCGACGTTAAGACTGCCATTTAATTATTCCGACAGAGCACATACGCTCGTGAGCTCGCGTAAAGCCCTAACCATCCACGCACTGCGTATTTACGCTCTATTTGCAGAGGCAAGCGAGAGAAGGATTCCGGTGGAAATGGTATGGGCGCATCAAACCATTGCCGCCGCCGCCGTCCACCAGTGAGAGATTCCATTTGAAGGTCCGTTACCGAGCGGGAAGATACGCAGAGACGACCCGCGATAAATCCCGTAATCCACCGTGTCGCGTTAGGAATACGGATCTCTCGGTGCGACGGCGACGGCGATGCTATGCGGCGCGCCGCGATGCGAGAGGGAGAACGGGGCGCCGGGCGTAACGTAACGCTGGAGGAGAAAGATTGCACTTTTTTATTAGGGGCGCAGGCGGCGGAGGGGGACGTGGAAAGGAGGGTAAGGACTCGGCGGAGGACGGGTCTCGATCTTCCACGCAACGTAACGCGAACAAATTACACGTCCCGCGAACTCTCCCCACGGGCGCGCGTCCTCGCGCGCGCGCCCGACCTGTGCATGTGTATATACACGTGCCCGTATATAAACGCGCGCACCCTCAAACGCGAACGGCAAACTTACGCATACTTGGACGCGTCCGCCCTTTCCGCATACGGCCAAAGGCTTTTCCCCGTCACGTGTAGTAATACACTTTTACGTTGCGCTTGCGAGGGGACCACGACCCCTTCGTCCGCCTCGTCAACCCCCGCCCTATCCGTCCCGCCGGACGATCCCGCCGATTCGATACGCCCCGACCTTCGAAATCGTCGAATCGTTCCTTCGCAACCAGCGGGATGTCGCCCCTTCGACCCCTCGCTCGACCCGCACGATCGACGGCTTTCTCGCGAGGATTCCTTTTCACAGTTAGGTTTGCAAAATCCAACGCGACTGAAGAATTTACGACTGATTCGGGGTCGCTCTCTCTACCCCTGCGACCTTCAGCGAGCGAATACTCGACCGAGCGAATACTCGACCGAGCGAATAAATCGCCAAAGCTCTTTTAAATACAAAACGATCCCTTTTTAGAAGTCGTTTTGTTACGCAACTTCTGGCGTGGGATGTAATCTTATCGCAACAATGCGGGATGCTTGATAACGGACGGTTCTGCTGAAGAGATTCCTCATCAAAAGGCTGGAAAAATGTTTCCTCCATCGAAACCTCGTTTAACAAATCTCATTTTCATGAAATTACAGCTTTCCTTCAAATTATAACATTAAGCATGTGTCAAATTTAATAATTAGTTGTCAAGCGAAGACGAAGTTATGATGGAATTCGCTTGAAGAGAAGAAAATTAATTTATCTAATGTGTTTCGTAGTTTTAATTCGTTTGCTTGTCCTGACATTTTTCAAATTAAAAATTTCCACGGAGGTGTGGGCACAATAATGATTAAATAAAAATTACCTGGAAAGGTATATTTATTTATCTTTGCACGTCGAGATTGTTATTTTCCATTTATGGTATTTAATAAAATATTCTACAAGATACGTCTCTCTTTCATGATAAATGCATACATAATCACGTATGTACTCGCACCGGATCTCGGCATGATCACATTTAGCTCCCTATGTAAATCGCCTGACGGTAGAAAATCAGAGGTTCCACTGTTCATTTATGCAAACCGCTCATTACTCGATTAGTGAAATTATCATAGCCGATACGACGGATAATGATGCAGTAGGGAAAAACAGAATAACATGCGCGTATGGACAGCAATTTATGCGCACTTATTTAATATACAATGACAATCCCCATGAAATCATTTCCCTCTTTATCGAATTTCATCCCTCAGGATAGTACAGAAAAGTTGGAAATTGCGTCGAATTGTAAAATAACGGTTTAATCGTTTGAACAATTCCGAAAGATCGCAAACTAGATTCTTCCTCATTCTCAGTGATCGTTAAACCAATAGAAAAGAAAATTGGAGTGCAAAGTTAATGAAATGTTAGTATTAACGTAAACTTAATTCCATATTAGAAAACTTGGGCATACGATTTGTGTACGAGCTCTTACAGCAATCCGAATATTTCCATGCCATATATTTTCCATCGCGTTCGCGGGAGAGTCTAACGTATTTATGAAATGGCTCGATTGCGAGTTTGGACCGGTCGAAATTAAAAACGTTCGAACTGGCGCGCCAGCATCCGAAAATTCGGGGCCAACGAGATTGCTCCCTGGACGACGTCTACTTAGCGCAGGACTTGCGATTTTAATGTACTGCAGGCGACGCGACGCAATGACCCAATTACCGCACTCGTAACGGCGTAACAGCGGAAGACGTGAACCACATGAAAGCCGAGTGGCAACTCGGAAACTTTGTCCCCCTAGTCCTTCGACGCGTTAAGGGGAACGTGTCTACCCACGGTACAGGTAATTAGCTTGAGCCCTCCTAATGCACCGATATCTGAAATATATATATATACATATACGCACACATATATCGGTGAAGTAATCGAATTAAAGCGGATGTGTGTATAGGCAGGCACGTGCACACAGGACTGTCATATCGCGCGTCGAGACGGGCGTAACGAGCCGCGACTTCCGGCGACGTGTTCTTCGGCAGTTATTAGTCACGCCGTGTCAATGGCGCAATTTCTATCGTTATCAAAGCACTTATGTGCTACCAAGGTAAATGCATCCATTACGGGGCCGTCTTTGCCCTTGTAGAGAGCAACATCTCCGTTGCGTTCTTGTGACGTAAGCACCGCAATTCTCTTATAATTTTCGAAAGGAGATTGTACAGCCGCGCGGGTAAACAACTCGTGAAAAAGTCTAGACCTCGTCGAAAGGATCGCGCTTCCGCGCGGCGTATGAGCGATAGTATCTCGGCGAAGATCGCAACGGCGACCAAACCGCGTCTCGTTGCGGCCGGAATAATTTTCAACGTCACCGTATTAATTAGGCAGCAAGTATGCCCGGGGATCCCCGGGTCCGCGTTCACAAAAGTGGAATTGCAATTGAATTAGTAATATCGATATCATGTTGAATAATGCATGAGGTGATATTCCCTGCTATAACGGTGGCGCGCGCGCATTGTACATCGCTATATACGGCTTTAGCGGAGTGCCGACCGACGTTGGTTTTAAATAAAACACGTCCCTTTTTATGTTCCCTGTCCCCCCCGCATGCTCCATGTCCCGCGCGTCCATCGACCGACGTCGTTGCGTGCACCCCCCCTGACACTCTCTCTTTCTCTCTCTGTGGCTTCTATAATCAAATTCGAGTCGACGTATCGCCACGAATACGGGGACGGACGCGTTTCGCGCGAGCCTCCACGCATCGCCCTGGATTACTTTCGGGGATTTATGTCCTTCGTCTAATGTGGGCGGTCGGTAGTGACGATAAATGTGCTCTAGAACGTCCGTACGCAACCCATTGCACCACCGCAGAACGTAGCCAGACTTTGTAAACAGGCTTACGCACCCGAGCTTTTTATTGCGTTCGTTCGTTCGAACACCCCTTGAACTCAGCTAACCGCTAAGCTTGATAAACGACACCCCGAGACTACCGCGTTATTGGGTTTCGCGTCCCGCGAGCAGGGCAATTTTCTTAATATTAACATAGTTTCTGCGGGACCTTAACTAACGGTGTCGCTATTACCGTTTCACAATTAAAACAAATCGTTGCGATAGTAAAAAAGATTGCATTACATTATAATAATTACATAATGCTATGCTTTTTTAACATATTGGCATTTGTCATTTCTTGTGATTCTTATATGTAATAATTTTTGAAGTATTTGCGATAGCTTCTTTTTCTCGTATTACGACAAAAAAATACGAGATGTTATATGAGAATATTAATCGTATTATCATGTTATGATAGCAAATATTGTCTTTCTAAAGGATTTAATTAATTTAATGTTGTAATTTTCTAGAAAAAGGAATTTCTTATCAGAACTGTATCTCTTGATAGAATTACCATTCATAGAAATGTCACTGTCCAATCTTTTCACTAGCACATATTCTTTTCTTTTAATTTATTTTTAATTTTGTAAAATTTTTTAATACGCCATACGTTTTAATTACTCTAAGAGAATAACTCTAGAGATTATTATTATAATATCCTGTGTTTATTCACTAAATATATAATATACATAATATACTATTTATGAAAAGTGGAAGAAAGGAGAAAAGGAGCAGGCATTAAATTAACTAAAATTAGACGTAAATGAGATTCTAAAGTAGGTGCATTTTTAAATTTACCGAGTAAATATACATGAATACACACGCTTATTAACGTGAATAACAGGTAATCATGTTATTAATAGAATCATTCAATTATACTGTCACATTGTGATTTTCGCATAATTGTGGAGAGAGATCCGGTTATATCATCAATATAATTATTGCATATTAAAACTTTCCATAAAAATACTGTCTTCTTTGGAATAAATATCTATTTTGAAAATAATGATATTTTATTCGTAAATGTCACTTTAGCTTGAATTATTTAAAAGAAAATTGAATTTGTTTTTATCTAGCTTGAGCTAAATTACAATTAGATATTTTACGAATGATTTATAAAATTTGCGAAATTAAATTCTAATTTTAGTTAAGCTATCTTAATGAATGTTGAACTTTTAACTTTAAAATCACATATTCGTATGTATATCTAATTGAAAATTTTATCGATGTGATTTGATAAAAAATACAAATATCATTTCAAGATTCGAAGACTCAAGATTGCTCTTAATATTTAACCAGAACATATATTTGATTAAAAGAGAATTAAATGTAGTATCTCATATTAAAACAATTACTTTTTATATCATAATTACCGTGAAATTTCTATCACGACACGAATTTAATTGCTAATTGGATCACGCTGGATTCGAGAGGGACGGCAAAGCGTATCTGTTTCTGCGTCACGAAATCACGAAATTCATTTTTGTCACGATCGCGATACTTTGTCGTTTATTATAAACGAGGTAATGTTAAGCGGCTGGAAGTAATGCGTAATCGCGTAATGAAAAATTACAATGCTTTTTTCCCGCCACGGCAGCAGAGTTGCGTAATTAAGCGTCCCCCGCCGTTGCCTTATCCAATTTATCGATCCGCTGATGCGGTAAAGCACCGTTCCGATGTCTGCGCTAATTGCAGCGGAACAAGCTACTAAATTATTTAGCTTACACGTGCTGCAACGGAGAACAGCGAGTGTATCTAATAGCGTCCGAGAGAGCGCACCGGCGCGAAGCGAAAATAGATACTGATTGCACGCGAAAAGTCAAATGTAATCGCGCGACCTTGTCGACTGCGACTACGCGTGATGAACTGTGCGATTTACGGGATCTGCTTGCACAAGCAAAACGCAGAAAAATAATCTAAGAAAGTTAGACATGTGCGTAATATACGATGGATGTTTTTCTTCAATACTTTCATAGTTATTCGCAGCAAATTATAAAAATTTAGCGCAATTCTCTTTCTCGCTGAGATAATATTTACATTGATGTACAACGTACATGATACATTTCATTGTAAATGACAATAATTGTACCTTTCATTTCATTGTCGCTAACTGCGTTAAGATCATTAAGTTATGTTAGAAAATCGACAGAAACTTTGTATATAGTATTTCCACAAGAAAAGGGAATAAAACGTCCATAATACAACATTAATGACAAATGAAATAATAGATGATGCGTTTAATTAAATAATCATTACTTTATTATGCAGTTTCCTTTCTTCTTCCTCTCTTCATCTGTATTCCGAGCCGCAAACATTCAGCCAGAACTAGCCGGCAGGCAAGTAATCGATTAGCTAAGAGAAGATTGCGTTTTCATACTCGAGCAACAAGAAGATGATTCATTTATGTTAATGAATTATTAAGCATGTTCGCACGTTATATTTATATCGATACATTAGTTATCGAGCTCATTTTACTCATTTGCGCCAAACGCAACACGCTGCTACGTCAAGACCAACTGCGCTCTTATTTATGCTTGTAATTTTCCACGTTTCTTGGATTTATCTACAGATTTTTCTAAAAGATAATCATTTATATCGAGCAAGATATGTATAAATCGACAGACACGTTTCTCGGATTATTGCAATGTCCAGTAGCTACGCGAGAATTCAACGTTTGTTTCTTTCGCCAATTTCTAAATGTAATTGAACCCGTAACCCGCCGCTCGCTGACAAATTCGACACGAAGGCATCATTTACACGTGTCTCGATAGGTAGGATTCGAGGAGGCGCGAAAACATCCGTATTCCGCGGTACTCGCTCGAAATTAGCTTCTTTCAAACTTGGCTTCCTTCCCAAATCGCGGTACCAAGGAGATCCGACAGGCGTCCTAATACCATACCACGCGCTGCTCTCCCCCTCTCTTCGCCGAGGGAAAGAGACACAACTCGGGGAGACACAACTTATCTAATGGAAACCCGAGGACACCTTAAATCCCCGTTTTGACTAATTTATTTGTTGGCCCGTTCGGCGAATCGGTGGCGGGCGGTCAAGACCGCCGCGTCGCGCCGTCGCTCGTTCGGAAAATCGTAATTTCAGAGACGGGCACGCGGAGAGTCACCCCCGTCGGGACCGTTTACCCCGGAGGTCACGGAAAAATCGATGATCCATTACTGCGGTTACGATTGGTCCCCCGCGGGCCGGTACGCCAATCATTTCACCCGGCACCGTCATATCCATTCCACATCCATCCCGACAGTAGCTGATTTACTCGGGCATACCCCAGAGAGTAACGTCGAGAGTGCCGCACCTCCCTTAGTGCGCGTGTTCGACCGGAATTCTTCCTCTCTGTGCGCGGATTGCAACTGCGCGATATAATCACGCGGCTGGCCGGCCGGGACCCGCCGGGAGATCATGTCGCGGCAACGTGATCGAACGTCGCCGACAATAAACCACCGTTACGGCATAATTGTCGTCGGTCACATGCAAAGACTCCAGAATTACGTCAGTACGGAATATTACGACGCTTCGTGCGACGTGCCATTGTTATTTTCTTTTTTTTATTATTATTATTCGCAGTGACGATTTCCTTGAAGGGTCCTGAAAGGTCCCGAAGTCTCATTGGGATCATTCTCTCCTTTTCTCTCTTCCTTTCTTCTTTTCTTCAATATGCAACCCCTTCGCGTCGACCATTCAAACAGTACTTTTTGTTCGAAAAGCCAATTAACATCTATAACGTCTTTTTATTCGGGATATTTTTATTTACGACTTAGCGAGATTCAATCGAGCGTGCTAACAGCATTATGTAAGAGCAAATGCCAGGAGTTACCTATTGATATATTAGCCTTTTAATAGATTTCAGCCTCGGTTACGTGATAGAAAAGAGATTGATCGTGCTGCTTGCACCATTTCATTCAGGAAACGATAATCAATATGCATACAGCGACAGGATTACCGTCGATTTTGAATAAAAATGCATCGATAGCTTTGTATAGTACGTGTGCAGTGACAGCTTCGATTTCAACCCGACAGTTCTAATCCACTCCGCAAGCCCTGGCGATTCGGTCGATATGTAGGTAGATGATGCATTCGCTCGATCGGAATTCTTTTACGGCCCAGTTTGCATTTCACAATCTATTCCGAGTGAAGCATCGGCTACGGAGGCATTTTTATCAAAGTGTCCTTCGGGCAGTCTGCGCGAATGTCGTCTATATGCATTACCAGTCCGAAAGAAAACTACAATATTGTTTTGTCTACGTAGCACTTTAATACAACATGTCGTTCGTGTTATCAATCCTCGTTCATTTTCATTTATAGCCGGCTCGAACCTTTGACAAGGTAACATGTTGAAATACGAGAATAACGATCGATTCGAACTCTCTGATCAGTCTTTTATTACCGTAGGAAATTAAATATTGAAATCCACTTATGCAGAAGGCATAAAAGTGTCTCGACTATTATATTATTTATTTTTATAATATAATTTCTCTTTGACAGATGGAAGAGAAAATCTTAATGTCCCTCTTTTCTATTGTTGCAAAAAATATCGCGAGTGTATTTTGACAATTCGTAGGTATGTTGAGATTAATATTATATAACTTTATTATTAATATGAATATCATCAAGTGAAAAAAATTTATTAATTGTGCGCGCGCGTACAGAGACACGTAAATAAATTAAATCACGTAAATAAATTTAAAATCATATTTGTATAATCTATTAAAAAATATTTAATGTTAATACATAACGCACGCGTATGGAATACATTCGATTTTTAGTCAATCGGACATTATTTTTATTATGCATTATAAAATATTGATTTAATTATCTTATTCAAATTAACTTAATATTAATTATATTTTATAAAATGTTAACTATTAAATATTAAATATTAAATGAGATTTATATGTGTGTATTAAATATAAGAGAAATTTTCACAGCATACATTGTTCCACTAAAATCTCGATAACATTAATGGAATAATACATCGCGTAGCAATTCCTTTTTGTTAATGCAATATAACTCTTACGTAATATCGGTTCGATCGTTCGCACTCGCAGTGCGTAGCATGTGTTTGACAGGTGACGGCGCAATTGTTTGTCGTTAAAGGTTCGGCGAAAAAAATTCAGTGCCGTTTCCATTAAACGCGGCTATCCGCTGAACAAAAATTGCGCTTTTCCGCCAGCTGGTCGCCTGATATTAACAACGTAACAATGCGCACTCGTGAGATCTCTCTCTCGGAAAAAAAAAATGGACCACGATAGACGCGACGCGAGCTACAAAATTGTTTTCATTTCAGTTGCCCACGCATGCATGCATGCATACACGGACGCACCCACTTACCCTTTCCTCTTTACGAACATCGGATTATTCGCCATAATCCAATCGTAAGAAAATTAAGGCAACAGCGAGACGTAATCGAAGATGCTCGCGCGAGAGAATCTGTTCTTGAGAGAGGACATTGGAGGAAGAGATTCTCAATTGCCGGGCGTCTTCAAAACAGGCATTGATTATCCTTACACGATTTTCATTCATAAATTAAGAGCGGCGCGATTATCTCGGTCAAATGCAAATGCTTAACGATGAAAATGCATGAAGATGCAAAGGGAGACGCGGAAGTTTGCTAATAACGTCGTCAACCGACAGGGACTTTGCTCCTGTCGGTTTACGTAAAATATCGTTGAATACGTGGTAAGCGGCCAATTAGCGATTTTCTTTTTCTTTTTCTTTTTTTTTTCTTCAGGTATCGCCATGGTGTTATCTGACTGTGACGTTTCTACAATGGCGTCTTTTTCGCATAACGAAATGGATAGCGTTGTAAAGCACATGCATATACACGACGGATCGAAACCAGGCTGAGCGTGGCGTAGTTAATCTAGGATAAGGGCTGTACATAAGTGCACATGCATGATACGTGACGCTAAAGATCTGTCCGACACACAGACGCACATCCCTGGATTTATAGAGCATCGACGGAGCCCGGCTCTGTGGGTCGGCGGAACGTCGGATCGTAAACACGACCGATTTCTCAAGCCAGTGGAATGCAAAGCGAACCGATCGGATCCGGTATGATCTCCAGTAATTGTGACGAGGTAAGCAAACGTAGCCGCTAATATCGTTGCTTGGATAGATCAGAACGTATATCCGTAACATGAGAATTGCAATATTACATGTGTAATTACATTGCATTTTATCGCGGCTTTGTAGAAAAATTATTGACACTTCAGATGTTTAATTATAAACAAATAAATCTGCAAGATGATTCTATTGAAAAATTTTTATATTTATATATAATTAATATATAAAAAGAAAGAAGACGGAACTCTTTTTATTCGATTTCTACGCAGCTCTTAAAAAAAAAAATTAAAAAAAGCGTCAAATCGCAAAATCCTGAAAATCCTTTTAATATAAAAATGTTGAACTTACCGAGCATAAAGGAAACTCATCTGGAATCGATAATCTGAAACTGTATCCCTGTAAAATAAGATAATCAAAATGTAAAACCTACTTGAGACCATCTATAAGCATGGGAATAAAATTGCTGTATTTTCGTATAAAGAATAATCTATTTGTATCTTTGACATTTGCATGCACATCACGTAATTTATTTGATAAAATAATCATTTGTTCTACTTATGTTAAGTTGTATGCAGTAAAATACAATATTAAAATACATTATTTCTCACAGGCACATTAAAAATCACGCGATACGAATATTCTCTTAAAATTCGTAATACTTATTTAATACTTCGCGATACAATGATGTATCTAACATTTTGAAAGTGAACATTATTAACTCTCTTTTTGTTAGTAAAAAAGAAACAAAAGTCCCATTTATGAAGAAACTCCTGCTCCGATTTGTAATTTATGATATTTTACGCTTTCATTAGATACGCCATTGTTTCCATATATGCATACAAGAAATCAATAAAACTAAAAACGGTTAAATATATAAAATACGCATAACTCACACACATACTTTGTAAGAATAATTACAATTAATCAACAAAATAATATAACAAATAACAATTGAGCAGTGAGAGTGCGACGTGAGAGTGAAATAATAAAAAAAGAAAGTAAAGTATCCAAAACAATCTATCTTGGTTTACGGAACGAGCTAAATTTTAAAACATTATTGTTTTTTATTACTATTACGAGAAATTGAAATTATTATCACCAAATTCGATAGTTAATTATATCTTTGGATAATTGTATCCTTGAGGAACGAATGGAAAATATTAAGTATGTTATTAATCAAATCCAAAGGAATAGCCATTACAACATTAAAATACAAGGTAATTCCAAACATTTTTGTAATGATTGGAATTACCTTGTATTTTAATTTTTTCTCTCCATCTTGTAATATTAAATCCGCAATTACAGGAAACAATGAAGAGCTTGTAGATATGCTAACTTTTTGTTTGTAAAATGTGTTATTAAAAGAACAATATGACAAATCAAGTATTAATATTATTAATAACTATAGATATTAATTTTAAAGTTTTTATTATATAAGCTTTGAGCTTTCATCTCCGGCTTGATGGAGAACTTGGTGAGAATTTTTCTACATAATTTTTAATTTTTTACATCAGTGAAGATGATTTCAAAGCGGAGCTGAAAAACGTCCGTTTCAATATATTGTTAACTATAATAAAATAATTTAGTCATTTAATTTACACACTAATTAGCCATGTAACACTTTCATTGTTATATTATTTTATTGATTTAATCTCGAAAATTCTTTACTAAATATTTCTTATTTACTGAATGAAAACTAAATTACCACGACAAATCAACAACGAATATATAATTTATGTCACGCTAGTAAATTACAAGGTGAAAATACTAAGAGTCTCAAGTAAAAATAAAACTCATCATATACTGAACGATCAAATACGCCGTGTAATATACACGGTAGACATTCGGTGTTTCGTGAATGTTTTACGTTGACAGGTGCGCGATGGCGGTCCATGTACGAGCAAATCGTCCGCACATCGCTACGCGTAGCAAATCCCGGCGTGGAACATACAGAACGGTGACATTTGCATTTCTCTTCACACATCTTTATCGTATTTGTCCCATGTGCTGCAATTTTCGCGATACAATTAGGTGAAATGAGCTATGATTCATTTTTAAGAATGGTAGAGGAAACAATGATAAAATGAGTCTTTTGGACCTTTTTTGTGTAAAATTTTAGTTATATTTAAATCTATGATATCGCAAGCAACAATTTAACAATTTAAATTCAATATAAAACATATTTGAAATAAAAAAGATGAATAATAGGAAAAAATTATTTAAATAAAAAAGCCATTATGACATAAATATCTAGATAGTAGTGATGTAGGCCTGGGGGCCCATCTCGCGAACGTATAAATTTCTATACGTATAATTGCTCTTATGCACAATTTATTCTTTACAAAAATCACAAATATAAACTAATTTTTCCGCTCCAGCATATTCAGTGTGAGGCCACATATTACAGCTGACACTGTATCCATTCTTCACCATGCTGGTCATCTGATGGTCATATTCCACTAATTTGTTTTTTAAATGCTCCGATAAAATAGATTTTCTTCCTAGCTTTTTTGGGTATTAAAACTTCTCTCTCAATAAGAATGTTAATGTCATATATAAACTACTATAAAATTATTCTAGGCATTGACTCCTTCATTATTCTCTTTAGACACATTTTCTTTCTCGCGCGCGCGCAGTTGTAATAGTCTTACGCATATTAATCTCTATAATCTAGATTTCAATTTTGGTAGAAATACAGCCCTCGCGTTATTCAATTTTCCGAAGCCACTCGGAAAATTCAGGGCCTAATACTTTCATATGTTTAGTAATAGATAAACACCAATTGTTAACAAAAAAAAAGTCGTACATATTTCATAACTTTGATATGTATGTTGAGAATAAATTAAAAACCTTTTGAAAGAAATGGCGTTAATTATAATGTACTTTTAAATAGGGCTCATATCAGCCATTACTCTTTTCCTCTGTCCATTTTCAACATCGTGCGAGTATCGCGATCCGCGAAGCGGAAGATAACGCGCGAAGAAATATAAATGCGACGAGCCAGTGGAAATCTAATCTATTTCCACTTAACACTTCGCGAATTGCACGCGCATGCACGTCGAGGAGATTTTGGAAGATTTCGAGATACCGTGGGACTTTACCGGAAGATATTATAATCCTTCTCTTCTGCGCTCTCGCGCGAGCGCGCGCGGGAGCGCGGATAAACGCGGGGAGTAAGACAAATGACGACGGGCGTAACCGGCGGCGGCGGAGGGTAAACAGCTACGGGGAGGAATATACCGTGCTTATTCAAATCGCCGACAGATAAAATCTGCGAGCGTGCGTCGCGCTCGTTGTTGCGGCGAGCACGGCGGGATTTCGCAATTCCCCTCCTCCTCATCAATTGTGCGCCCCGTGTATTTTAGTCGAGTCTGGTGAAGGCCACCCCCTTATCTCGGTCTGCCGTCACCGGGTGCATCTCGGGACCGCCACCGTTGGTAAACTTTTAAAAGCTATCGCCGTTCTTCCGGCACGGAGAGAAAGAAAGAGGGAGAGAAAGAGAGAGGCAAAGACTTAACGCGTCCTAGGGTTCTGCGCTGCTCCTCTGGCCTGGTGGTGTGTTGAGATCTGGAGGAATTTCGCGAGTCCCGTTTGACTTGCCGATCCTCTCCGCGTCCCATACGGTGTCCGGAAGTTTCGTCCCTAAAGTTTCCGGGAAAATCAGAGATAGGAGGCCCGCGATCATGCCCATGGACCCGAACAGGATGAGCGGTAGCGAAGGCATTATTTGCGCCTAAACGTAAACGAAAACATATGTGATTAGCGAAACGGTGTATTTGATTTGTGGAGCACTTTCGCGCCGATAAATTTCTCAACGGCGATTGTGAATTTCGTGCAGGGAAAGACTGCAGATATGCCGTTGCGGAATATTTTTCGTTCGAAGTAAAATGATATAAAATGTCATTAGTATGCCATTTTTTATAAAAATCATACGCACGTTTCTCAAGTTTAAAAACGAGAGTATATAAATATAAATGATATTTTCGAATAAAATATTACAGTCCGTCAAGTAAGAGCGTGGTCGGGTTAATTTATAGAAAAATGTATTTTAAAAAATTTTCAAATACATGTGTGCATTGTTCTCGATCTGGACAAAGATGCAATTGTTAATAAGGCATCCAGTCAATAATTGTCTGGCATGATTTCTGCGGTATGCTTTTGACCAAATTGACGGCATATTTTAGCGACAAGGATCTCCAGAGAATCTCCGACGAATCTCGCGAAATAACTGCTTCAAAGTGTACATGCGTTTTCCACAAAGCTTGTGCTTAATGTATGCCCACACATTTGCACTTTGAAGCAGTTCGCTCGCGAGATTCGTCGGATTTGGAGATCCGTATCGCAAGATAAGGATACTCCGTCAATTTGGTCAAAAGCATACCTCGGAAATGCCAGGAAAATATTGACACCGTTGTCTTAGGTGATGACTGGACGGATCCAATATGAAATTACAGAAGAATGTCGGTCGATCTGCAGACCTGGAAAACGTTGGCGAAACGGGGCGGCGTTATCGAGTATCGCAATTCGCGAAAAACGCGCATCGAGAGAGCATCTGTTTATTACAACGTGTGTGTCTGTTGACTCACCAGAAGAGGCGTTTGCGGCGATAAGATTGACCCGACGCGGCCGGTCATGCTGCAAATTCCAAGCAGGGAATGCCTGAGCGTCGTCGGGAACAGCTCCGCCGTGTAGACGTAGACGGTGGCGAACGCCATGGTGATACACAGCTTCCCCGCCATGTATAAAAGTAAAGGCCCGTAACTCCAGGCTCCTGGAACAGAGCGGCGATAAATCACCGGGATCGCGCGCCGTGGCGTAGCGGCCCATTATAACCGACATAATTACGTGAACAACACGGTCGCGACTAAGCCGAACGACGCCGGCACGTAGCGTCGTCTCAGCGGCGCTTTTTGCCCTCGGATCCGGATTACACGCGTAATATGCAACCCGGCGTATCACACATTCGCAGCTTATATTATATTTTCGCGCGATTATAACTCATATCCGTACGTGTGAGCGCTTGCGATTAAACTTGGCGATTCCGACGAGGACACGTGCGAATATCGGGATCGCACATCGCGGAAAAGACGATAAAGAGAGGAGAGCTGTTTCTTACAGCTTCAAATAAGTGCCTTTTGTTTCTCACACGTCGATAATAGAACCAATTGGAAAAGAGGACAGCAAAAACGTGATAAAAGTATCAACAGAGTTCTTTGAAACGTGACTAACATTTATATGTATAAAACTGATTTATATATTTATTCATGATGATACAAGAGAATATGTAGCATTAATGAGCATGAACGAAATAGCATTGTTTCAAAAAACACTTATTTTTCTTATTTTTTTCGACATGTTACATGTATGTTCTCTTTTGCTCGAAAATGAATGGGATGAGCATTTAAATAGCACGATGATGAAAGGAGTAGGCAACAGCAAGGGTGCACGCTCACGGGGCACATTGATGTTTAAAAAAAAAATATCTCAAAATTCTCTCCTCGCAAAAATTTCTCTAGCGTAAACGCGATTCAACAGCTTTTCATAAACGACCCGCGAAACGAGGATTCATCCCTGTCTGAGAAATCTTCATTTTTTTTTTATCTCTTTACCTGTCGGTACGAACTGGATTGCGAGGCAGAACACCCCGCTCAGCAGGAACGCGCCGGAGAGCGTTGGTTTACGGCCAATGCGATCGGTCAGCGCCCAGGCGAGGCAATACGCCGGTATCTCGACCGCCGCGACGAGCACGAAATTGATGTACTTATCCCCGGCGAACGCCACGGAATTCAACGACAGTCCGTAATAAACGAACGTGTTCGTGAGCCAGCAGAACGAGCAGATCAACAGCCGAATGAGTATCACTGAGCTATGTAGAACTTGCACAATCGGTTTTCTCTTGTCTGATATCACTAGTTCGCTTTTCTGAAAAATCGTATCAGTCTCGTAGTCGTATGCGGATCGTATGCAAATCAGTATTTTATACAGAATAATACAAAAGTTGTTGACTATATTGAAAATTACGAATATCTGTATTTTGGATAACAGTAAATTTGCTATTATATTATATTATTAGATTGCTATTATATTATATATATCTGTTAGATGAGGTATTTTCAGTATCATAATTATACATGTGCGTCTGCTAGAAAAAAAAAGAGACGTACCGTTTCGCTTTTTTCTACATTTAACTCCTTAAACGCATTAATGCCCTCGTCCGTTACTTGCAGGCCGTTCATTCGAGTCATTTTGCGGTATATTTTCTCTACTTCGTCGTGTTTACCCTTTGACAGTAGCCATCTTGAAAATCACATATTATGTAAACAGTTATTCCGCAGGTAGAAGAATTCTATTGTAAAAAAATTCTACTGTATATGAGATTATGAAATTAATAAGTTCTGATCAACTGTTTACAAGAAAAAGTTGCATTGAAATAGCAAACGATCTAATCATTCTAGCTAATCATTCGATCTTTTAATGCAATTAATTACTTTAATTGTATTCGCGATAGATATCAAAGAAGAATTGATTGCTCACGTAATCTAATAAATTACAAATAAAATTCACTGATTTTAAATCTTACAAATCAATCAAAAATGATATCCTAGCGATATGAATGTTCATTAAGATTAATAAGATTACCTAATCGATTCTGGAATTAATAAAGGCAGGAAAATGGCTAGCAATGCCGGCCCGTACACTATTCTTAGAAGCGCTCGCCAGGATCTTAACCAACTCGCGATCAATCCCAAACAGATCTCACCCACGGCGAACATGCAGCAGATGATGGTGCTTCCGAAGACTCTGTTTTTCATTCCTACCGTCTCCATTCCTGAGAGTGAAAAAGTGTGTAAATTATTATCAAACGTAATTATACGTATTATAAATTACATTGGAAAGAAACGTGAAGCCAATAAATACGTCTTTATAATACATGATTTTTATACAATATGCGATTTATCGATAATTCTTAATATAAAAGTAGAACGTAGAGAAATATGTATATGTAAACATAAATGTGTTGGTGATTTGAAATCTTGCGATATACAAGATTATTTTATGCTTCAAAATAATCTCGAATCTCTTGAGATCGTCTATAAAAAATTTATTATAAACATCGTTTTAATAAAAGAGCGATAGATATTACCGATAATAAATATTAATTAATTATTAATATAAAAAAAGCACATGTCATCAAATTTATAAAAGTCGTCGAGCCATATATTATATTATACGAAATACAATGTTTTGTCTATCCATTCATTTTCCGCGAGTATAATCTCGAAGAATTTTCGAGTAAAAGCTTATTATCCTTCGCACGGCTCGTTAGTTTTACACATTTCCCGGGAATGTTTTGTCACGGAATATATTTTCATAGAAATCTAAATGCGTGTCGCATAAAGCTGCAACTATAATTTTAATAAACGACTAAATAAACACGTGGTAAATCCAGAATAAATAACTCGAAAATATCTACGTTACGCGTGTCGCGTATTTGCATTCCAAACGCGAGTAAAGAGCATTGCATCGAGAATTCCGCCGCCCGCAAACAGTCGTAATAGGGCAGGAACGACATAACGCTTACAGGTGTCGCATATTTTTGCTCCCTCACAAACATATTTATTGTTCCGTTATTAACGCACCTAAAATAAATCCCGCGCTATAAATTCCGGCCGCCATAGTAGCATCGAGGAATTCGAATGCGAGAAACATCCAATAATTCACGGAGAAGGAATGTATCAAGCCACTGACTCCAGACAGAGACGTCGCGAGCGTCAAAAAGGTTCGTCTGCCGTACCTGGAAGTAAAAGAATGTACGCGGATACGCGCCTCCCGTTGTCCTCGGCAAAAGCGCATTTCTGCCGTGCCGCAATGCGAAATTCCTCGCGATACCGTGTGATACGCCGCGCTTTCTTATTGAAAGTCCGTGAAATCGACGAGCTGCGGAAACATTGGTACAAACCATCCATACTATCTCACATTACGTAAAACTGCATCACTTAACTAAGAATTTTATTCTCGTAACCGATCGCGATTTATCGATTACGTATCGAGTACGTAAAGAAACGCGCAACACGACAGGAATATTGCGCCACACAGCTGATTATATCCGTACGAGCGTACGAATATAACGCGCTCGCGAGGAAAAAGATGATAAAAATAACTATAATAGTTTTTAGATCTTCTAGTAGAGTTATTATTAAAATGAAAAATAGCCTTGGAAAGTAATAACTTGAATTTATAGTGCTATTTTTGTATGCATGTTATTTTTTACAAGTTATTTTCGTACGACGCGCAAACAGCTATAATTTAATATAAATAATTTAATATAATCCCAACTTTTATTACGTTATAGTTAATAATGAAATTAGCTGATGTGTCGTATGGTACAAAATGAAATTTAGAATTATATTTTTCTCCTTGGCAGCGTGAAGATATAAATAAAAATAAAAACGCGACGGCATCGCCATCCGCGACGAATGTTATGGAATGTTATTTTGTACCAAGTTAATTAATTAAAAGCCCAGGGATATTGCGCTTATCTCTCACCTGTCAGATATATATCCAGCGAACATCAGGCCGACGAACTGACCGGTGTTCTGTATCGTGCCCACCAACGTGAGTTTCCATCGATTAGAGTCGCAGGTAAACTCCCACTGCATCGCAGATACGCGAAGGAAAAGGAAAAAGAAAATTAATCTGCCGCTAAATCTCGCCGGGTGAAAAGTGTTGATTATCGTCAGCTGCATTACCTCGTTTAATATCGTACACTCGTCCGGATCGTAAATCCAAGAATCGCAGTCGAGGGTGTCGTTGGTGAACGACGCTGCCGTACACGTACCCGAACGGTCATCTCGCACCGCGTAACGCGTGCAACCGGAAATGATTTTCGGCGCGGAAGCGTTGATCCACGGCGGATCGAACGTCGTGTTCCCCGCATGCTCGCATTCCGGCACTAAACATCTGCGCGTTTAAACAGTTGCTTTTTTCCGTCCTTAATTCTCTCTCTCTCTCACGGCACGAGTTTCGGTGCCGTGTCTCGTAAATACGTTTGAATTATGTACTGCGTGTGCATAGGCGAAAGTTGAAATAATTAGCAAAGATACACATACGCGTACCTGTATTTAACCTCGCCCGCAGTAAATACATAAGAAAGCGTAAATCCTGCGGATAACATCAACGGTATGCTAAGAAATACGAATATCACCACCTGGTAAAGTCCAAATTTTTCTACATCGTTTTCTGCTGGCGCATCCTTCGTAGCTTCTACAAAAATGAATAAAGACTCGGCTATATGAGTCTACGCTTCTCGATTAAGAAAATCATAACAGGAAACACCATATTACGACATTATGTTAAATCATTGTTTCAACATATTAAACCAACTAAAAAGCGTATCTATTTATCATAAAAAGATATGATCACACAAAAACTATTCAAAACAAATAAACGAAGATTTGGTTACATAATCTACGCTTTTTTTAACAGAAAAAGCCTATTTTATACATTACGTCATCATGTTAAGTCACATTATTTTGAAATATTAAATTAATCGAAAACATCTATCACTCATTGAAAACACGCCATGAAAAAGTTTCACGATTATGGTCAATTTATGTCTTCCCTTACTAGATGTACATCATAAGTAATTACACGACATACTTAAATGACATCTAGGAAATGGCAAGTTATGCGGTATTGAATAATCGGATATTTAGAGTCTACGCACAATTATAGCGTAATCTCTGGCATCTGTTTAACAAGCTGGCGTCCATTGTACGTGTATATACACGTATACTTAGTAATTTAATACTACTGCTAAGCAGTGATACTTAAACAACGCTAACTGGAAGAATAATCCGGCTGGAAATATAAGCCCACCTTAATCGTCTCTTCAAACGGCTGGCTGTGTGCATAAGACTTCGTACAATTTGCCTGTGTTATGCAAGATAGAACTAGGCAACATTTATCACTAATTCATGCAATTGCCTTCGAATTGAACGATGAAAAAAGGATATCCTTTTCACACTAAGTCAGAACTCGCGAAAAAAAAACATTTGTTAATTCTCTACAGGTTAATACGCTTTATTCCGATCGTTACGTTACGTAGAAATCAATTTTAAAAATATTTAGCAGAATAAACTACCATATATAAATGAAATTAAACTAAATGAAACTGAATATGCGAATATCTCTTTTCAAAATTTTAATTAACGCAATTGCTTAATATACAAATTGTCAAATAATACTGAGCACATAAAATGATGACTGCTTTCATTTCGTTTTGATTTTTCTCTTATTATTGTAAATCGAAAGATATATATTTGAGACATTTCCTCCAATATACTTTTTACATTTCTCGTAACGTGTCTTACTGCGGCGCATTCTTATTACGAGAATTTTTTTCTCAGCTCAGGATTATTCTTTCAATAGAAGAGATCGTCTTTGCATTTCCATTTTTATGATTACGTCAACGTGCGTAATATCATTCGTACCATTTCCCGACCGCAGCGGGTCAGCCTCATCCTTCCCCGAACAGCACAGCCGCATACTGTCGTCTTTTACGTCCCGTAAGCTGCAATCATATTCGGAATTTATACCATTTGCCGGGAATCGCCGCCGCGGCGGCCGATCGAAAGTTCAACCTGACGCTTTATGTTTCAAGTTTCCTGGGAACATCGCGAATGAAAAATGATGCCAGTCGCGCGCGTCGGACTTGGGCGGGCATTACATAAAGAAACGGGATCAGTTCGCCGTGCGAAGGCGGCTACAGAAAGCTTTTCCCCATAAAAAGCGCCGGAAGAGAGAGAGAGAGAAGAGAGAGAGACTGCCCTCGGAAACGACTTCTTCGCCGAGCAGCCGGAGCTATCCCGGCGGTATATAAACAACGCATGCATATAACGACGATGTTGCAGGTGCTGGGAGTTAGCGGCCCAGCGGCAAATAACGCAAAAAGTTGCAGCGCATTAGAAACAGGATTATCAGAGCGTAATAATTATTGAGGTACCGAAAAAGGAAGCGTAAAGCTGTGCGATGAGAAGCGTGTATCTCGCCGCACGCGGCGATACAACGCGGAAATGATAAAACACAGATCAGATACAATCGCTTTGTACGGAGTCTCGTCGGTCGGTTCTCGGTTTTTCAATTTACGAAAGCAGCGCGAAATCATTGTACGTGTATATTTGTGTATGTGTATGCAACGATTACCGTGGAGAGCGTTATCATAAAAGAAGGCACATCTTTGCAAACATTGAATGCACAATAAATCTGTTTTACAGAGATCTCGGCTGTCGGGTAATTTAAGCGCCCGTTTTAATATGGAAATCCGCGGGCGAGCAACGAACGATTCTCCCTCTCGTAAAGCTCTGTTTTCGTAAAGCCGCGTTTTTCCGCGAACAAATATATATACACGAAATATTGTTTGATAAACAGGAAAATTGTAAAATTTATGAAAAATGCCAGGAGAAATTCCGCAGCCCCCTTCCCGCAGGCTGCGTGCTGACCTCTCGCAAGCACACGGTTAACTTCTACGTGTGGCACGTGGTTATTGATTTCCCAGCGGAAGTACCGGAAACCGGAAAAACCGCCGCGCACAAAAGAGGGACACGCCGAAAAGAAAATCGGTACGCCGAACTAGATACAGTAATCTTCCAATTGTGCCAGATCGCTGTGCTCGAAACAATTGCAGTTTATCCCATTGCGTTTATCACGAGGCACCACTGTTTTAACCGTCGATGGTGTCGAGCGGTGAAATGCGCAAAGGGAGCAAGTGCCGGCGCGTATTCGGCTTTACGAGACCATCCCGGTGTCGTATTAAACGTACGCCGCTGTCTCGCGAAAGTCTTCAGTGAAGTTTATCCATTCGCGCGATTTACACGCGACAAGCATTGTCCTCCGCGAAAATGAGGTTTATGAGAAACTAGACAATGTTAATAAATTAATGGAGCGTGCCTTGATATTCCGATCATTATCCGCGCGAGGTGGCTCGAGAAAGTTTCCGTGAGCCAAATGGTCTAAGTTAATCTCGAGGACGCCGAGGAGGTTTACGTTGCCTTTAGAATGCTCGATGAATGAGGCAACAGAATGAAATATTGGTGTCCACGATTTTTCCTCTTTATAGCAGCTTTTATTAATTCGCGAACGGGAGATCTTCCGCGAAATAATCAAACCGTCACGCGGCTTTCGTATGCATTCTAAATACGATCTGTCGCGATAATGGATTCTAAATATTGCACGAGTACTTGAATTATGGAGCAAGAGCGATTTTATATTTTATCACAAAGATATGTCTTATCAGATAATAACAAAAAAGAGTTATATAATATTGAAATTATTATGTATAATTATTATACAATATATATAATAAATAAATAATATATGTAATTATATAGAATAACGCATTCATAAAACCGATTCAAACGCAAAATATGTATAATTTTAGTTTTATTTTATACGGTAATAATGTATATTTGAATTATATTTCGTATGATAGCAATCGATGTTGTTAATTTAAAAAGATTTTAACTTTAACAATTTACACATTTATTAGTGTTCTTATCTTTTCAAGGTCTGTGTTGAAAATAAAATATAATTTTAAAATATACGTTGCATGTGAGGCCGAGTTTATGTGTACCACTCTAATTATATAATATAATAATATTGTATAATTATAATGATCAAAATTATATACGTAAGTTAAAATCATCATATAAAATTATCATCATTAAAATAAAAAATATAAATTCAATTAACTTATATTACACAAGCTGTAGCGGACTTATTTTGAAAAATGAAATCTTAATACTAAAACTATTTCTTCGAATAATACTCAAATGTAAATTAAAAATTAAGCATGATAAGTTATCTTCATTCCGCTTATAATTTCATTCCGCTTTTACAATTGAAATTACACTGTTCACATGTTTAGAACATTGTATCTATCGCGAATAATAATAAGTATAAGAATAATTATCAACAAGAAAATGATGAGGAACATTTACTATTTTATATTTTCATTCCTTTCTTCTTTTCGTATCTTTAGAGGACAGTTTTTTGACATGCATGTGTAGTTATCACCGGCAACTGACGTATTCACTTACAAATTACACATAATCACTCCCGTTATCGGCTACAATTTATTATTTCGATAAATTACGTCGTACCTTTTTTTTCTTCCTCGCGCGTCGCGTGCACTCGCGCTTTGTGAAGGGACTTACGACGTTTACGATCCTCGGCTTTTATCACGGTTCAGAAGTGAGAAAACGTTTTCCGCGCGCGTATCCTTGTCCGCCAACCGTATTCTACATATTCTATTACCTTAAAACGGAGCGTTCAAGCATTCAAGCGCCGATGTTCGTCACGAGTACGGGCGTACGGCCTTCTAAACGTCGTAAAACCTGTCTCCGCGAGACACGAGCTGCATAATACACTTTTTTTGCTCGTCCCCACGGACGATCGCCGATAAGCAAATTAATGTATTGCCGCCGCCACCCTCAGATAGCCGCTGGACCTCACACGCACCTGCTTGCTTCTATCTTGCAAAGGCAGCAAGTACTGTCTCTTCGAAGGTAAATGCATTCCACGATGGTGGCCACATAATGTTTGGGCGAGTGGGGGGCGGCTAAATAATCGGTGGGGGAATAACGATTCATTCTTAAAGTTACGAAGAAACGAGCGCGGAGACCATTAACGTATCTCCGATCGAACGAGCGATCCCTACATGACAGTCTCCGGAAAGTTCTCGGAGAGCATTTTCATAGCGCGTAATTGTAGACGATCTGGCAGCAAAAAAACAGCGCGCATTAATATTAATATCATTCAGATATGTCCTCTACGAAGATATCGAGAACTGCATCATCTGAGAAATATCAGAAACAGTTCCATGTATTCCAATATTTCATTTGATAAAAAACACTTTCTACATGGAAAAAAATTCTGGTTAAAAACGGACGAATCAGAAAATCTTTTAGGATTGATAAAAAATATTCTGGTTACAGTAATAAGAATTCTGGTTATTATAAATAAGTTATAAAGTATTGAGTTCTATTATAATAACCAGAATATTTTATCAATCCTACAAGATTTTCTGATTCGTCCGTTTTTAACTAGAATTTTTTTTCAGTGTAGATGCTTTTTTATATAGGACACCTTGGAAGGTGTTTGAGGTTTCTTAACCGAGAAACGGCGCTCATTAATGAATACTCAAAGCCGTTGCTCCAATTTATGCTGCATGTTTTTTCTTTTATCCAGAGTACAATCCAGAGTACAAAGTACAGAAAATTATAAATGCTTTATCAATGTGTATTTCGTAAATATTGAGAGTAGCCGTGATTTCATCGCAAGTTTTAATCGGCAATCCTGTTGCTCGATATGTCAGCGATTTAATGTATATTTCCATGTGACGCACAAAATACTCTCGTATAACACGTGCGGCAGTCAATTTCGACAGACAGCTTTCGACATACGCGTTGTTTAATACGTCCCGCACTCAATATTCGTGCACTAATTAGTTGGAATGGAAATCCATTCATACCAAAAATCAGGAAGAATATTTTCGCGGAAAGGATATTTTCGGTGTTACCCAGTATATTGAAAGGCTCTGAAGAAATATCGTACATACGTGTAACTGGTTTCAACTAGCCGGTTCCGGCTTGCGTCGCCTCTCTCGCGTATACAGTAGTGAGCTACAATTCTATTATATTGTAAGAAAACGAATGAAAAAAGAAATGAGACCCAAAACAATCATAATCTGTGATTAGCCATGATTTTTTATGAATTTTTCGCAATTAATTCCCGAATGTCTGTCAAATCTTTCATCATCATTTTAATCGGACGATGCTGTACAAGTAATATTTTTACGTGTTTTATTCATCTGTTAAATCAAGCTAAATTTATTTCTACAGAAACGTATTAAACACAAAATGAACAGAAGGGTTCATATGTGTAAACGATATCTAACCTATATCCTATTTAGATAATGTTATTTTATCGCAATGTATATTTGAGCACGAAATCTGGTTGCGATATTTTATAAGTGTGATAATTTTTACAAGAAATTTTCCAAACAATAAAAGAGATACCTATGTCTACAATTCATGATATGATATTTATGTAACTCACAGATGTCACCTTTTGCAAGAAACAAGACAATTTTTTTCTCAAATTACTCCTTAAATCTTCAATACGTTATCATATATTATTATAAATAAATTTTCATCATAAATTTTATTTTCATTGTGAATAAATAATACATGGCTACATAACATAATAGAGATGACTAAAATTACAAAAAACTAATAATCATTAAAACTATCTCGAATTGTTTTGGCTCGAATTGAATTGATTATTAACTACAAGAAAGATCTGTATTCATTAAAATATTGTACAAATTTATAAAAATTATATTTTTAAATTCAAATTAAATTTTTAATAATATCAAACTGAAGAGATTCTTTTAAATCGATCAATATCTTATCACTGAAAAGCAATGAGAAGTCTGTACAGCAACAGTAATAAGTAGATAGTATTGCGTTTAATAAAATCTTACTAAAGAGAATCAGTTAATGGTGGGTCGTTCCAATCAATGATAATGACTACGGACTATGAACAGCAATCTTAAAAGTTTCATTCTAAATACCTGGAAATGAGCATGTCTCTCTACTACACTCACAAAAAAATAATGATTCAAAATTTAGAAAACTTTGTTTTCTTTAAAAAAGTTACATTTTGCTAAGCAGCAATTTAAATAATATGACAACTTACGATATGAGAGAAGCAAAAATATCTACAATCTTAAAATTTCAATTAAGTCAATTAAATAATTAAAGTTTTTATCAAAATTTCAATTAAGTCAATTAAGTAATTAAAGTTTTTATCAAAATAAATTAGATAGGCAGGATTATGATGTATATGTATATCAATATAGTGATTCTATCACGATTTGGCTCTATTAAAGCTTATCATGTACTTCAGTAGGATATTAAATCTTATCATTTTTATAATGAAATCTTATTTCTACTGTCCACAATCGATAAGATGTAAGCCAGGAAAGTGCAAAATGTGAATATTTGCACTGAAAATACATGAAATACTCACTAATCTTCGGTGAAATCTCTATTATTGTTTTAATTAGAAATAAAAATTTTCATTGTTTCTAAAAGCTTTCGTTAAATTACGCATAAAATGTAAAGATATTCTTTATTCACTGCATTTATTACATAGTATTACGTGATATGCCAGTAATGTTGTTAATGATATTAATAATTGATATTATATCGAAGTATAAACTTAAGATTTAATATCCTACTGAAGTACATGATAAGCTTTAATAAAGCCAAATCGCGATAGGATGACTATATTGATACTACGTATATCATAATGCTACCTATCTAATTGAGAATTTAATTTAATAAAAATTTTAATTACTTAATTGATATTTAAGATCAAAAAGACGTCGTTTCTTTCATACCGCAAATATTGTCATATCATTTAAATTATATATAAATTATACGTGCCTGTTTTAAAATGCTACCGTCAGCATGAAAATTAATTGCACGTACAACTCGTGCCATTACATATAAGTATTTATGTTTATATTTTCGTTGTGCATCACATACTTTTTTTATATTAAATCGGGATTACGCTTCTTTTTGTTACTTATGCAGATCTCTATCTCTCTATCCCTTGAGTAATCGTAAGTTTTTTTGCTTACAACAAATTTATACGCAATCCTCGAGACGGAAGGATCATATTCGATTGCTTTTACATGATTGCTCGTGTAAGTCTATTCCTTAATATTTACCGATTCATATTTAAATAATAAGATAACAAAATAGCTACAAGCGATATTGGATAAAAATGATCGACGTGTGACGCGCCAATGTCATTATCCAACAAACAAGATGACGTTTTGCTGGGGAGCTGATCTCATACTGTGTCGCATGTTACACAAACGCTGAAAATATTGTTAGCACGCATGCGTACTTACAAACACGCACAAATGAGAAAAAAGTAAAAAGTACTATGCTTAAGGACGATTTCGAGTAACGAAAAATATAAGAATGAAAAGATCCTTCACATAATATCTTCATACTTAGTCTGCATTATCTTTTCCCCTTTAAAGCAATAAGATTAATTCTTATCGCAAACAAGTACAAAATTTTCCCAATCAACTTAATTATTTATCAAACAGGATCACTGATTTATGATTTTGTTATTATGACCAACACGATTATACAACAATAAGCATTAATCGCGTATTCTGAAATAATAAAATGTGAAAGAGAAATTAAATTACGTAAAGTACTCATCACTTAAATTACATTTCCATATATTTCGCTTCGTATATGAAGGAACAATAGAATTCATCCGCAACGAATATTCTTTTGATCTGGACGTGAAAGAGCGATTGCAATGTGCGCATCGGTAATGAAAATATTCGACGAGAACCGAATGAAGCAAGTGTGACCTCAGTCCGAGTCGATGTTAGTTTTCATCATGCGAAACTTGAACTGGTTACTGAACCTTGATCGTTATAGGTGTATGTATCAATGACAATGAACTGCGAGGGAAATATACGTGATAGGTTTAACAAAAGCCGAAACGAAGTATGAATACTAAACACGAAAAGATGTATTATGCTGCGGGAAGAATTACAATAAATGATTCGCAGTCAAACTTTATACATCTCGTGATGAAATTCAATTTCTCTTGGTCAATAAAAGTGGAAAATTATTGTCATTTATAGTATATTATCCATTTTCAATATCTTTAAAATTATTTTTCAAATATATTGCAAATTTAATAAAATATTTAAATAAAGTCGATTTGAAATTAAATAAATCTACATAATTTATTTTTTATTATTCATTAAGTTTAGTTTATGAAAAGTCATTCGTTTTTTAGGATACTTTTAACAGAGAAAGAAACAATTGACAACGACATTTTTGTTTTAAAAAACATAAATGTACGAAATCTCTTGTAATTTCCAAATTGCTCAGGAAATTTCATCAATAACACGTCAATATTTCACGCTTGAACGACACTCTGTATAACGCTTTGCATACACCAATATACACAAGTATTGACCTAGACATTATCTTAACGACTCAGTTCTGAACTTAGTCCGGCGTGTACTTGCTCTCCGCGTTTGAATATTTAACTTGCATTTTATGCAAAACTATAACAGACATCGACAGTGATGATTATAACTATATATAATGAGTTTATAAATATATTGATAAGAATGAGATTGTTAATCGCTTTGTATACATACGCAGAAGCGGATTGCAAATTTACAATTGTCGCTCTCTTTATACATTATAATAATGCAGTATCATCGAACGAGCGTTAACACGGGAATATTTTTCGCATGCGACAAAATTGGTTTGATATTTTTAACTATGTAAAATTATGCCGGGGAAAATCCCGACGTAATAATTGGTGCGCAACCGGTCAATTTAATGATATGTTTATTCGTTTACGTTTCAACGCACGCAGTTCGATGTCCCTCTTTGATATTTTTACGCGGCAACGCACTGTTCCGCATCTGTTCGTATCGCCGTATGAAGTTACAATCCCGTTAAATACGTTAAATTTAGAAATTTGCCGAGGCACTCCACTCTCTCCACATACGCACTTTACTTTGAAAGTGTACACGTTATTTAAATTCAATTTAATATGTATAAACAACGGTAGATTTACGTACGCAAATATCGGTTTCAGTTTCTTTATACCGTGATTCACGAAATTAATCAAATATGTAGTATACAATTGCTCGCGGCAGACTGATTTAAAGCAAGCGATCGGGAAGCAAGTGAACGAAAACGGCGAATTTCAATACCAACTTCAATAACAAACACATAACACATAAATAACAACAAATATCCGTGATCTTACTAGAAATATTTTCGTTCACACATTGATGAAATATCATTGTTATCATTCAAAATTTTCAAAAGAAATGGTCACTATCTTATAAATTATTCTTGAAATAACATTCTAAAATTATAAAATATATAAATATGTTAAAACTGACCTATGTTTGCGTAAGCTTTTCCGCTTTTTACAAGTTAGCGCATATTGAAATACGATAACAATTATGATATTATCATATATGTATAATAATTATGATGTGATAAAAATATTAAAGAGAGTGCTAAGCTTATCGAAGTCCGTTATCCTACACTGAGAAAAATGTTTCGTTGATATATACCCAAGAAAATTGTTCAGTTTCTATAAACAAATATGTTATTTGTTTATATCTCGTTAAATCATTTTGGTTTTTAGAGAACAAAACAGTTTTGTTCTCTAAACAGTTCTGTTTTATGCCCTAAACCAAAACGATTTAACAAGATATAAGCAAATAACATATTCCTTTACAGCAACTAAATCATTTTCTTGAGTATGTATCAACAAAACTTTTGGTTCATAATGCAAAACTTTGTTCTCGGTGTAGTAGCACATGATGGAGTATACACGTTTTATATATTATTTCCTAAATGTATTTAAAATATTAGAAACATTATAAAACGTATGTAAAACGTATGTACTCCATCATGTGCTACTAGGGCAATTGATCGAATAAGATAAAAAAAGGAGAACAAAATAATAATCTCTAATATATGTAAGTAGGTCATACTCACTCTCCGTCAAATATCTAATCTGTGCCGCTAGCTCGACATCTTATAAATTCTCTATTTTAATCAAGCACATGTTATATGAAAAAAAGGAAATGATATTTTGCCAGCACAAAATCCAACGAGTGACTAGATGAGATCCTTTAATGAAAGCTTCACAAAGGTACAAAGGATCGAGCGATCTCACAGAGGATACACTCACCTTCCAAAGCCCATGGTGGCACCGTATCGCGACATAAACACCCGATCGCGATCTCGCGCTGATCCGCGCGCGAAAATCAGGGAAGCTCGAGACGAGAAGAGAAAAGCGCGAGAGAAGAGAGAAAGGGACGGCCGGCTCGTCGCGACTTTGCTCCACGCTCGTGTGTCGCGGGCGCCCAAATACTTGGAAAATTGTCGCCGGGCGTTAATCTCACGACACGCAGAAGAGGCCGGGGGCCGTAGGGGCTGAGCCGAAAAGTAGGAGGCGGCGGCGGCAGCGGCAGCGGATGCTGGCGGATGTGGACGACGACAATGATGGCGAAAGCTGTGACGCGCTAAAAAGTCGTGTCTTTAGCGGCGAAACATTTTTCCCCACTGTCTCCCTTATCTGCCTCATTATCTGAAGCTACAAGCTGGGTCAACAAACTGCGTGGCGGGACGCAGTCGTGCCGTCTGCGTCGGACTAATCATGGCCAGACCGCATCACGCACTCTCGGAGGATACGGGAGCCGCGATACGCGTAATGTTCTCTCGCTCGCGCAACTATTAGACGATTGTTAAGCGACAGTTTGAGAGCCGTCGACACTTCTGCGCTGCCCATTCACCGCGCGCGTGACGGGCGAATTATCAGAACACAACTCGAACTCCACTGTTTGACGACCGGTTGACAAAGATCTGTGAATCACGCGGTACGTTGCTTTCTTCGTTTCGAAATAATCGAAATTCCGAGGCGAGCGTCGAACAAAGCACCGGCATAGCGCGTGATTCACGGAGCGTACTACGCGCGATTACACCTGTCATGAATTAATTGATCTTCTAAATGTGTTATCGAGGAGCTTGACGTTAAAATCCGCGCGTTTTATTGCGCGGTCAGAGGCCGAAATCGAAACAGAATTTTAGATTTTACATTCCTGATGAGCCGAGGGCACACGTTACATCGTGCAATACAATATTATTTGCAATTCATTAACTTGCTGCGGGTGTTTTCAGCGAGAAGCCAATTTCGCGAAGCAATCATAGATGCGTAAAAATAATGATCTTTTTTTTGCGACCGAAATTAAACGATTACATTTTTCATTTACATTTATACGACGTGATGTCCGCCATCCGCGTCCCTACGTTTTGTCTTGAATTTTAATGTAACGCCTAAATCTATTTTAATTGACAATAAGATATGAAAGATTTAGCCTGTGAAATATAATTTTCAATCAAACTTTTATTTAATAAATCGTTCTGCATTTCTGTTCTGTTTTTTCAGAAATATATAGATTTTTATTACCATGTGTGTGCGCGCATTACACATATTACTTCTTACTCTACTTTATGTAGGTAATAAAACGAGAGAGTGACATCATCGATAGTTAGTACTGCACTTTTTAGTAATTAATATTATACGTTTATTCATGCCAAACTTTTTTTCCGTGTATTTACCCACGACTTATTCGCGTTCAAATAGTTTAACCCCAATTTACACAACCAATTAAGTTAATTCACCCATAGTATTAATGTATCTACAGTTAAGTAGATCAATAAGTTTAATATGAAAGTATGTACACGATATGACAATATTTTGAAGGCCGACCGTGTAATTTTTTATTACGAAAGAATGCTTTAATTTACGAAGTTGATCTGTATAATCTGTATAAATTATATACCTTTCTTCTCCTGTTTCTATAAAATTTGTTGAATGTTATTTAGAATCACTTATCATTATCTTATCATTATCGAGACAAGAAGCCGAGTTAAGGAAAATGTAGATCATCGTAAGAAAACGAGATTAATGTCGAGTATTCAGAGATTATAGTTATTCCCCTTTTATATGTTTTAATAATCATTGTAATATATATTACGACGATGATTACAACAATGTGCTTTTATAAAAATGAATTCCTTTATAATAGCCATAACTGATAAACAGTACTTAAAAATGAAATACTCTAAAAAGGAGGATAAAAAGAGATATTTAAAATTGTAATATAAAAATAAATACATTATATAAATTTCTTAATTTCCAAACTAACACATTAGATTTGATTATAAAATTATGAAATGATAGATGTAGGACAATTAGCTTAGCATTAATCGAAGATAGTTAATTTATTAAATAAAAAGAAAAAACAAAGCTAAACAATTTATAATTAAAATATATAACAATTAATATGTATTAAATTTTTAGCTCGTAATCTGTATTTTCGGAAAATTCTCATCGATTGAATTTTAATTAAACACATATTTGAAAATAATCTCTTATTAACAAACTACGAGCTTTTGTTTTTAACGAAAACTCTTCATTTTGTATTGAAATCGATCATGTACTTTTAATTTAATCATTATCGCACGTTCTCCCTCGTGACAAATATCTAAAGAATACTTTGTATACATTTCAAATCTCTCAATTCTAGCTAAATACGCATCTAAAAATAATCTCATTGACAGGCTACGAGTTTTCATTTTTAAACGAAAGCAATTCATTTATTTCACATTCAAATTGATTGCGTACTTGTGATTTAATTATCATTTCTCACGGCAAATCTAGATGATATTCCGTGTGTGAGCTTCAAATCTCTCTTAATTCTTAATTCTAGTTAAACACATATCTAAAAATGATCTCTCGGTAACAGATTACAAGCTTCATTTTTAACGAAAGCTATTCATCCATTTCGTATTCCAATCAATTACGTACTTTTAATTTAATCGTCATTATTTCTCCGCGGTAAACATTTAGATCGTATTCTATGTGTATTTTAAAAAATACTAATTAAGTATTAATTAACTGCGTATCCGAAAATAATGTCTCGTTGACAAATCACGAGTTTTTATCTTTAACGGAAGTTGTTCGTCCATTTTGTATTTAATCGATCACACACTTCTGATTTAATCGTCATTGTTTTTCGTTCTGCAGCAATAAGCGTCTAAATATTTCTCTGTAAGCTTCAAATTTAATCCTTTTAATTCTTAATTCTAGCCCGATTCTTGTAAACGTTTTTTCGGCAACACATTCCTGTAAACGCAGGTCGAAAAGACCCGATGCACTGTAAAAATAATAAATATCGTTGAAAAAATCTGAAAAAATTTATATATTATCTTTAAACCTTCTATTTTACGATCAAATTGTGAGAAATAGTATTAACTAAATTTAAATAAACAATTTTTTACAATAAACAGAGCAACTCGTGCAAAGTGTAGAGTTCTGTTTAAAAAATTATAACTTAGCAAAAAAGTAATAGAATTGAATGAAACAAAGCTTAAATGAAAGTTTAAGACTTTATCTTTTAAGAAAAAAATATTGCAAAGTGTTTATTAAATTTTGAAACCTTAATTTTTAATTTGAAAAAATGGATTTTCGAAGTATACATATGGGTGTTTTTTGATGAAAAATAATACATTTTCTTAAATTTAAATATTTTTATTGATAATAAGTAATGTTAAATGTAACTAAAGTGCTGTATAAAAGTTAAAAAGCAAAAGTTATTTCTTTAATACTTATATATTATTATTTTTTTAATATCTTCAATGATTTTGCTATGAAGGCTCGGTTGCAATCTATCGCGCAAATGAGGCTTAATTAATTCAATTATTAATAAAAACGATAAAATTTACCTTTACTCTTAAGTTGACAAAACGCATCCTATTTCTGTAAAGGTCGATTCGACCCAACGTTAACTTCATGTGCTCACCAGTTGTTGCGAACTGGCAGTTTGAAATTTTACCTGAGGGCTCCCCTCCAGAGTATAATTTTTGCTTGGATCGAATCGATCTCCGTTTATAGGAATCGGGTTAATTAAACACGTATTTGAAAGTAATTTCTCGGTAAGATTACAAGCTTTCATTTTTAACGAATTCCAATCGATCACGTACTTCTGGTTTAATCGTCTTAATGGTTTCTCGTTCGCGGCAGACATCTAATTGGATGTTATATAAAGACATGTGCGAAAATAATTTCTAAGCAGGTTTCACTCTTCACGAAAGCTCATCCCTTTTGTATTCAAGCCAATCACATGTTTCCGTCATTTATCATTGCGGTATTTTTACTCGTGACAAACATTTAAATAATATTCTATGTACATTTTAAATATTTTAATTACAATTAAACATGTACCCGAAAATCTCCCGTTACCGATCAATGTGATTAGTTTCATCCTCTTCCGGAATAAAAGTACAGACAATAATACAATGTATACGTGAACTAATCTATTGCTATGTTTTACCTTTTCCACCGATTTTGCATGCAAACACGAAAGTTTCACATACGAAATTTTCAGACACAGGAAACTTTTTTATTAAAGCATCTAGGCTTATTCTAAAAATACTATATTATTCTTTAATGTTAACTCTAGTGCGGAGCTAGCTTGTTTTACGTCAATGACTTCATGAGAAACGAAAAAATTATCTTAATTATGTTAAATTATGTGAAATTATCGGCTTCTGACGTTGACTCAAATTACGAGGGTAACATTTGCTTAATATAAAAGTTTTACACCTTGTACATGTAAAATAAGCTAGCTCCGTACTAGAGTTTCGTGTTTGAAAATTTCGTATGTAAGAATTTCGTCTGTTTGCACGCGAAATCGGTGGAAAGGTAAAACATAAGCAGTAGATTAGTTCCACGTAATGGTATTATTATCTATACTTTGATTCTGGAAAAGTAGTTTTTAATCTATAAAGGCAATTAAAAGATTAACGAATTACTCATACAACACAAAAGCTTGCAGTTATACTGCAGCAATATTGCCGCAAGATAACTGCAAGTATTGTGCTGAGTGGATAGAAACTAATCACATGTTTTGTACCCAGGTCGATCACGTGCTTCCGTGACTCTCGCTCCTTTTCGGAGGCCGACGGCCCCTTGCGTCGGAATTACAACTTATTTCTCCCTCTCTCCGGTGACGTCACAAGGGCAAAAAAAAAAAAAAAAGAAGAAACAGTCCTTCCATAATTTCGCGCGGGGACTCGCTTATAGGAGCTACGAGAAAGTATAAAGATAAACAAACATACGTGAAGGTATGAAGATATTCATCAGTTGTCGCTGACTGGTGCGCGCCGGTATTCGCGTTTAGGCGATGATTTTGACAATGCGTGCAGATACTACGTATATACGTGTGTAACTTGCGCGAGTGTCAGCCGTGGACGTTGTTACGCTAGATTATGGGCAAGGTAACGCGGAGGAGCTCCACCGACCGAGAGGAGACGGCGAGGCCGCAGAAGCGACGGAGGAAGGCGAAGGACCTCGACCGGATCCACTCGAAGATCCTGCTGGCCAGGCGGAAATTCGCGGTAGGTCCCGTCCGAGCGTCGGGGACACCCTCCCGAAGTCCCGACCTGAGCACGCTCGACGGTCCCGCGGACGAACGCGGACGAACGCGGGGACACTTGAACCACGAAACCTTTCCCACGCGTCGTAGATCCGCCGAACGTCGCGCGCACTGCGGGACGTAGACGCGATCGTTGCCCCGTTGACGCTCTCCTTGACTCACAGATTGATTAGATTTTACGTGAAAAAAAGCGGCGGCAATCGTGCGCGTTGCGCGATTATCGGAGGCTTTTAAAAAACGCCGCTCCGCCATGGAGACGCGACGGCTTCCGCGAATGTTAGGTTAGGTTGGGTTGGCGTCAGGTGTTCAGTGGCCGCTGTTTACCGGCCCTTGACGGTCTCTCGGTTTGCGCAGTTTGCGAGACGCTACGCCGTCGGAGAGGTTCGTTTAAGACAGTGGCCGAATAGTCTCATTGAATTCTCGTAATCTGCGAAACTATCTTTTAAAGGGAGGAAAACTTAACGTGTAGAGATCAGGACAGCTTTTAGGGCCGCTTTTTTCAACTTCTAGGTAAGATAACTAATAGTTAAATCATACATCTGTCTGTTTTATCTTTAAATTAGACATAATTCATAATAGTTCAAACATAATTTAATTATTAGTTAGCTTACTAAAAAGTTGGAAAAACTGGCCTTTAGATAAGTTACTGCGTGAAGAAATGTAATTTCCATGTTATTTTTAATGGACGTTTTTCTCGTGAATTTTAATCGAAATTTGTGTTGAAATCTGTTGCAGGATAATGTTCGAAAGGACGATGATGACAAAGCTGGACAGAAGAAGCAAAATCGAAAGAAAATCTGCAACAGACTTTTACCAGAACCTGTAAGTAACTTTATCTAATAATATCTGGTATCACAATGATATTTTCATTATCTTATCCATTACATACGTCATCGAATTTTATTTATAATGTTTTATCGACATTCTAAATCCTTTTTTTATCTTGTTGAATTATTCTCCATTGTCTGTTCTAAGCATTTTATATGATTGTTTTAGACGGCTGGTATATACAGAAATGGCGCAAAGGGTAAAGACATCCAGAAAGGTACGTGCAGTGAAACTTTGTTGTAATGATGAACTAATAAAGTCACACAATTTTTAATCTATAATGTCTTGCAGCAGAGACATTGGAAAATACATTCCATAAAGCCCGGCTAAAGGCAGATGCATTGAAACTTTTCAATGGTGACACTCATGGATCCAAGTAAGTACATTACCATTTAATTTTAATCTAGTGTATCGTAATTGAGTACAATTTTGATACATTACTTTGTAGATGTATAGTAGAAATTCCAACACATAAAACTACTAAAAACTTACCAAATAAAGATTGTATAAAGAATAGCTTGGTGTGGACACCATCTTTTCTGGAACAAAGCCCTGTTTTGGAAAAGGGACCAAGGTATGTTTATAATTTTACATACTTCTATTAAGAATATAATACTATACAAGACTCTTCATATAAATATAAAGAAAATGTTTATATGAAGAATGCATAGATATTAATGTTTTCCAGACAAAATCAGAAGCTATGTCTTGTTAAAAAGAAAAACGAGGAAAAGATCATCAAAAACACAAATTTTAATAACATTAAACAAAATGTCAATGACGAATCAAAACACGTTCAAAAAGAAGATATATGTAAACGAAGATTATTTCAAAATGATAGAGAGCAATTAGAAGCTGTTGTTACTCTTTCAGCTACACAGTAAGTAACATAAGTTATATTATTAAATTTGATAAAAAAAAACAGTATTACATAGTGTATATATATGTATATAAAATTATATAAATATACTAGTATAAAATATAGTATATTATATAGTATATAATAGTATAAAATAAAATATTTATTTCAGAATATTTAATAACACTAATTTTACACAAGAAAATAAAATTAATAAAAAAGAAACAGAGCAAGTATGTTCAAAAAACAGCAAGGATTCAACTTGTAAGTCTCCATTAAGTCGCTATACGGAATTCTGTAGAACAATCTCTGCTAGAAATTTTGAAACGGACATTCTACCAAATTATGACTTAGGTATATTACATATTGAGTAATTATAACCTGATTATTTACCTCGTTATTGAATAATTGTTAACCATAATTTTTATAATGAATTTCAGATCCTGTTGCAACAACAATAAAAAAATTAAGACATACCTATGCCAATTCTTTTCGTCAACAACTTTTGCGCAAAAAGAATAAACAAAAATTAGAAAATGTGGAACCTTCGTACTCCGAGGAATATCAAGCTTGTAGCTTTTTGGATAGTTTGGAATTGTCACCTGTCGAATTTGAAGTTCCTAAGTGTAGCGAAAATAATACCATTGCAGTTTGTCGTCAAGAAGGTTCGTCTCAGAAAAATGAAAAATTTCATTTAATGCAAAATGCCGATCTTAGAAAAAGTAATGGCATATCGCATTATAATTCTACAGCTTGCTCATCACGAAATACTTTTACAATGTACAACACAAATGGCCCTGTTATGGAAAATTGCGAAAATAATGATACTCAACGTTCAAAAGAATCCAAAATTATCCGTCAAGTTCCAAAATCAATACACTTTTTTTTTATGAAGGACAAAGATTCTATCGAATTAGATTCTCATAAAAATTTTAGAGATGTTGATCATCCTTCGAGAAGTAACCGACATGATAAAGATAATGTTTCGATTAAAATTTCTGATTATGAGAATTCACAGTGCATTGATAACTCGAACTCCTTAGGAACCTCGATATTGTTAAATAATTCCATATTCTCAAAGAAACCTTTTTTAAAAGATAATTCTCGTGAAAAATTGTCGGTTGCTGTTTCCAGTAACTATGTATCAAACAATCAAAAATGTAACAATAGAGCAACAAATAAGGATACTGTGAAAAATGTTAAACGAGTACCTACCATCCTTCGTCGATATAGCAAGGTTACCAATAATAAGCTTAATCATTCTGTACAGATAATTGACGATTATACGGAAGGCTTATATAAAAACTGTGAAAGTATCTTGTTTAATAGAATTCCAAGCAACAGTATTGAAAAAGAATTATATGAAGCTACATTCCCAAATGTATTGAAAAATCTTCCTACAACTAGTACAATGAAAACTAATACAATGAACGCGATACTTGATCAAACAAAAATACTGGAGCCTCAAATTGGATCGATAAAAATAAAAGATTCGCAAGAATTCGAAACTGAACAGTTTGATATAAATATGCATCCCAAGGAACATGATGGAAGAAATAAATTTTACCAATGTAACGATTCTTCATATTCGCGAAGTCTCGAATCTTTAGATAATACAAATGCATATTCTGAAAAATTGCTTCAACAAGAACAAATCTCACCAGATGTGAGAAAATATCTTTCTCGTTCAAATACTTATCGTCCGATTAAAAATTACCGTCAAAACGTAAGTTTTTCTAATTCTAATGTAGAGTCAACAAAAGAGCTTCCTCAACAGACCAAATTACAAGTGTGTAAAACCAACAAACAACTACTTTGCAGAAAAAATGCACGTAATCAAAATATTCTTTTCAATAATGTTAACAACAGAGCGATGCCGACACCAATATTAAACTTACCCAAAAATATTCAAAGCGAAAAAAGATCTACAGATTCATTCCGTCTATTTGATAAAACAGACCTAGAGTGCACTAAGAATCAAATTAATCAAAATACGTGTCATTGCAATAAGCAGTATATTTATTTAGATTCTGCCAATTGTCAACGTAAATATAAGGAACAAGAGCATTGTTTTAAAGAAACTGCTCAATCTGAAAGTTTATGCAACACCAGAAATT